>ML660213.1:229294-511933 GCA_007570785.1 Antilocapra americana | reverse complement strand
TTCTTGAAGGAAATTAAAATTGCTACTCTGCAGAACACACAAATAATCAGAAAGTGAAACAGTCTTGTTGTGGATATGGAGCAAGGTTTACTAGTCTGGAGAGAACATCAAGCCAGACACAATACTCTCTTAAGCCCGAGATTAACCCCGAGCAAGGCCCTCAGTCTCTTCAGTTCTATGGAGGCCAAGAGAGATGAGGAAACTACAGATGAGAAGTTTGATGCTAGCAGAAGTTGGGTCACATTGTTTAAGAAGAAGTAGTCTTGTTAACATAAAAGTGCAAAGTGAAGTGGCAAATGCTGATGGAGAAGCTGCAACAAGTTAACCAGAAAGATCCAACTAAGATCATTAATAACTGTGAAAACAGATTTTCAATGTGGATGAAGCAGTCTGTGAAAGAAAATACCATCGAGGACTTTCATAGCTAGAAAAGAGAAGCTAAGGCCTGGATTCAAAGGACAGGTTGACTCTTATTAGGGGCTAATACAGCTGATGACTTGAACTTGAAGCCAATGCTCATTTACCATTTTGGAAATCCTAGGGCCCTTGAGAATTATGCTGAAACTACTCTGCCTATTCTGTATAAATAGGACAGCAAAGCTTGGATGGCAACACATTTGTTTACAACATGGTTTACTGAATATTTTAAGTCCACCATTGAGACCTACTACTCAGGGAAAAAAAAAAAGGGTTTCCTTCACACTGTTTGTGCTCAAGCCCATGGATCAAGGAGTAATTTTGACTTTCAAGTCTTATTACTCAAGAAATACATTTTGTAAGACTGTAGCTGCCATAAATTGTGATTCCTCTGATGGATCTGAGGAAAGTAAATTGTGATAGTTTTGGAAAAAAATCACCATTCTAGATACCAGTAAGAACATTTGTGACTCATGAGAAGAGGTCAATATATTAACATTAACACAAATTTGGAAGAAGCTGATGCCAGCCCTAATGGCTAATGTGGAGGGGTTTAAGATTTCATTTGAGGAAGTAACTGCAAATGTGGTAGAAATAGTAAGAGAGAGAAATGGAGCCTGAAGGTGAGGCTGAATTGCTGAAATCTCATAATAAAACTTGGACAGATGGACAGTTACTTATTACCTATTACCAGGGAAAGTGGTTTCTTGCGATGGAATCTGTTTCTGGTGAAGATGCTGTGAAGATTGGGAGTTCCCTGGTGGGCTAGTGGTTAGTACTCAACAGCAATTTTACTGTCAAGGCACGAGTTTGATTCCTAGTTAGGCAACTAAGATCCTGCAAGCCACACAGCATGGCAAAAAAAGAAGAAGATGCTGTGAAGATTGTTGAAATGACAACAACAAAGGATTTAGAATATGACATAAACTTGGTAAAACAGTTATAGTATTTGAGAGGATTGAGTCCAAGTTTGAAAGAAGTTTTTCTGTGGATAATAAATGCTATCTAACAGCATTACATGCTACAGATAAATCATTCTAGAAAGGAAGAGTCAGTCAATCATTGTGGCAAACTGCATTGTTTTCTTATTTCAAGAAATTGCCGCAAACACCCCACCACTGTGATCAATCAGCAGCTATCAAGAAGTAATCAAGAACCCCCCACTAGCAAATAGATCATGATTTACTGAAGGATCAGACGATGTTTATTTTTTTTTAGCAATAAAGTATTTCTTAGTTATGACACATACAATTTTTAGAAGTTTCACACGTGGCTCAGTGATAAAGAATCCACCTGCCAATGTGAGAGATATGGATGATGGCCGGATGAGGCAGCAAAGGCATTTGTATTTGTGTAACCAACTCCACAAATGCCTATGATACAGGTAACTAACATACCTAGAGGAGGCTAAGTCTAGCCACCATGTGAAAGTGGCCCTTAGCTGGGAACCCGATAAAGCAGTCTCTTGAAGAGAGAGATGACAAAGGAGTAAAGGATTTACAGAAGGGATGAAGAGACACAATCAGGTTTAAGATGCATGTCACATATATTCTCTAAGTTTCAGTGTCAGCTTAGGGAAATTTTCATAGCAATTGGCAAATAAGATGTTTATTCAGTTTTAGTTGTGTCTTCTAATCATGTGGTTAGGGACTAAAACATTTGCCTTTAGTCAAGTACCATGGACTTTATGGGGAAAAGAAATTAATATAAAATTCAATAAACATACCATTTTGCATTTTATATAATACAAATATAAGCCTAAAACATGATCCCAAATTTCATTTATAATTGTTGTAGACTGAATATCTTATAAACCTTTTCTGTATAAAATACTAAATAAATAATAATAGTATAAATAAATAATGTAACACCAAAATTATTAGATAAAGTATATTTTTAAATACATGTAAATTCACAGATAAGGGAATAAATTAGCAAGGGGGAAGGGTGGAAAAAAAGAAAGAAAAAAAATCAAATAATGAAGGAGGGGAAGAAGGAGAAACAAAAGCCAAGCAGGCTTTACTAGAGCAGATAACAAATGCTGAAGTCAGTGACTGGTTCCTTTTGACCTTCCTTGAGGTCTGGGGATTTGAGGTTTTTAAGGTCCTCTTCCTGATAAGAAATATAAAGTTGAAGAAAGATGAAAGGAAGATTGTGTTGTAAGACAATACCATACATAAGCTCAGGTCTAAAAAGTTACAAAAACAATGAAGAAATTTACAGAGTGGGGGTTATTAGGAAAATAACAAAATTAGATTCCCAACAAATTCAAAAAGACATTAAGAATCTGTCAATATATCAGTATAAAGCACTGACAAGATTTGGCATGGAAGAAGTTCTTCTAATCTATAGGCAAATGGTAAAACAGTAGGACAATAAATTTGAAGGTATACATCCTTTACAGGAGGCTTTCTCAGTAGTGGCAATATTGACATTTTGAGTTGGGCCATTCTTTGTTAGGGCTGGATGTGTATTGAAAGATGTTTAGCAGCATCCCCAGCTTCTGTCCACTAAATACCAATAGCTTTCCTTCTTCCTTTTGATTGCAACATCCAAAATGTCTCCAAAAGTTACCAAATGTTTCCTGGAAGGAAAATTCACCCCTGGTTGAAAACTGCTATTCTACTTTCTGCTATTGCAACTGTACACCTAGATATTTATGGCAAAAAACACATTTATGTTAGGAAGCATATGAATCAGAATCGCATTGTTATACAACACAAAAATAGTTATAATTCTAGAAAATATGTGAGTATAACATGATGCATTAGTACAGTGAAATACTATATAATTTCGATATTGCATAACAGTAAAAAAAAGAAAAGAGCAACCTACTTTTCAGTGCAATAATGAAGCAACTTGCACACAATGTTGAAAAAATAACAGCACATATAGTTGAATTTGACTATATGTAAAACCTGAAAAGATGCCAAACTCAAAAAATATTTATTTCTGGGGCTACCTACTTCCTAAAACTATAAAGAAAAGAAAGAGAATAAAGAGGAAAATATTTGAAATAGTGACCACTTCTTGAGGTAAGGATTAGGCATAAAGGAACAGAAACAAAAGTCACATGGTAAACTTCAAAAATATCAGTAACTTTTGATCTCTTTAGCTTGGTAGTTAGGACATTGGTGTCCATTTTAATATTACTGTTCACTTTATTTTTCATTCTTTTACATATTATTTTCATTCTTTTATATTCAAATTTAAAAATTTAATCATTACCCATATACAGATGATTTCATTTGCTGGCATTGTTCCTTTGTCAGCTGAAGATTTCTTTCTCTTTCTAGAAATATGCTTTCCCCAACTCCTATGTAACTGTAGAACTGGTTCTTCTTTTTTGTTGTTGTTGCTCTTATC
The DNA here is from genome assembly GCA_007570785.1 of Antilocapra americana. NCBI lineage: Eukaryota > Metazoa > Chordata > Mammalia > Artiodactyla > Antilocapridae > Antilocapra > Antilocapra americana. The sequence goes on along the minus strand of ML660213.1, from coordinate 508,150 downwards.
ACCACGGCAGCTATGCCTCTCTGGTGGGAACTAGTAGTTACAGCATTTTCTTTCCATTTCTATAGGGAGAGTCAGGGATCATAGCCAACTGCAGAACTTGTATGAGTTTGCTCCTGCAAAGGAGGAGATGTGGGTTCAGTCTCTTGGTTGGGAAGATCCCGTGGAGCAAGAAATGTTAACCAACCCACTCCACTATTTTTGCTTGGGAAATCTCATGGACAGAGGATACTGGTGGGCTACGGTCCATGGGTCACAAAAGTGAAAGTGAAAGTCGTTCGGTCGTGTCCAATATTTTGGGACTCTGTGGACTATAAAATCCATGGAATTCTGCAGGCCAGAATACTGGAGTGGGTAGCCCTTCCCTTCTCCAGGGGATCTTCCCAACCCAGGGATCGAACCTAACTCTCTCCAGCTGAACCACAAAGGAAGCCAGTCAGACATGATTTAGTGTCATGTGTGTGAGCACGGGCGCACACACACACACACACACACACACACACACACACACACACACGAGTTTGCTAGGATTCCCAAAACAAAATACCACATACTGTGTGACTTAAACAAAAGAAATTTATTTTCACATTGATCTGGAGGCTGACAGTCCAAGATCAAAATGTCAAAACTTTGGTTTCATCTGAGACCTCTCTTTGAGACCCTCTGGCTTGCAGCATGCCAGGCTTCACTGTCCTCTGCCATCTCCTGGAGCTTGCTCAAACTCATATCCATTGAGTCAGTGACGTCATCCAACCACCTCGTCCTCTGTTGTCCCCTTCTCCTGCCTTCAGTCTTTCCCAGCATTAGGTCTTTTCTAATGAGTTCAGTTTTTGCTTTAGGTGGCCAAAATATTGGAGCTTCAGCTTCAGCATCAGTCCTTCCAATGAATATTCAGGGCTGATTTCCTTTAGGATGGACTGGTTAGATCTCGATTTCCTTTAGGATGGACTGGTTAGATCTCCTTGCAGTCCAAGGGACTCTCAAGAGTCTTCTCTAACACCACAGTTCAAAAGCATCAGTTCTTCAGCACTCAGCTTTCCTTATGGTCCAACTCTCACATCTGTACATGACTACTGGCAAACCATAGCTTTGACTAGACGGACCTTTCTAAGGATACCAGTCATACAATACAAGAGCCCAACCTAATGGCCCCATTTTAACTTACTCACTTCTGTAAAGGTCCTATCTACAAAGGTCCTCCCATTCTACGGGACTAAGAGTTAGGTCTTCAACATATGAATTGGGAGAAGGGTACAATTCAGATGTGACACTACTCATGACTTCTAAATCCAGTGAAAGTTCATTCCCAGGACTTTTGAGCTCAAGCTGGAGTTCAGGGCTTTAAGCCTCATTATTCCAAGGCTGGGAGGATGTCATTTTGTAAGTAGCTTAAACTATGCCCTCCTCCACATAGACAAAACTGGTCTATTTCCTGAAGGGAATGAAGAAGGCCTGTAGAGGGAAGCAGAGAGAGAGAATGAGTTTTGTAACTTTCAAATCTATTTTCAGTCATCTACGAGCTTCTTAAAATCTTGCTACATGAGCTGAACCAAGACCCTTTATTACATAAATTGATCAACTTGTAATTATCTCATTTGTAGTCAAAGAATCAGACACGACTCAAGGAGTCAGACACGACTGAGCAACTGAACAGAACTGAACTGGATCAAAGAATACTGAATAATGCTTTTGTTTTTTGGTAAAGTTTCAGTGTCAAAATTATGAATTAAGTTTGAAAACTTTGCTTGCAAAATAAGGAGTACATATGGAAATAAAATTACCTCTTTCTCTTATGTTTAGGAACAGGAAAATATTAATAGTTTTATATGATTTTATTCTACTTTTTGTCATTGTTCAGTTTCTAAGTCATGTCTGACTCTTTGTGACCCATGTAATGCAGCATGTTAGCCTTCCCTGTCCTTCACTATCTTCTGGAGTTTGCTCAAACTCATGTCCATTGAATTGGTGATGCCATCCAACCATATCATCCTCTGTCACTCCTGTCTCCTCTTGTACTCAGTCTTTCCACTTTGATTACTAATATGGTATTGATGGATTTTTTTTTTTACTGATGATCTAATTTATCCCATCCTAGGCATATTTTTTGATGATTATTCTGCCTAAAACATGAAATAACAACTCAGATGCTATCAGTATTAGGAGTAGAGGTAGCTGCAGCGTTAAGTCTTCTTTTCTGAATTCTGTGACTGTATCTGTTAGAGTTCATGATATGTCCATAAAAATAAGACCGTAAGTTATTCATTACCATCATATATGGTTAACAGCATTGAAATTGATAAGATCTGACAATCTCAATTTATTAATATATGCTTTCTTAATACTTAGTAGCAGAGCTGGATTGGCAGTGGGAATGAACAAACCTTATGGAAAACAAAAAACATAATTTTTTTAATAATTTATTTTTAAATAATTTAGAAATTATTTTTAAAAAATTTTTCAGTTAACACCTTAAACTTGGATTGATTTCATTCTCATTGTATAGAATAAGCTCTTTCTACTATCTTTGTCACTTTGGGATTCAAGATTTTTCTCTTTGACTGACAACAGATGCAAAGTGGTCTGCGTATGCTGTTGTGTGCAGCAAGGGCCAAAGGGATCTAGTTGTTTAGGTTATATCATATTGTGGGCTCTTCATGTTGATTACTTTGAGGGAAATTTCTTGGAATAATTCTATAAAATGTTTCACTATCTCAGTAGCATTCTTACTCCATTCTCCTTATCCTGTGTTTAGTTAATTTTTGACATTTCTATGAGACTTCTTTGGAGCATATTCATCTATTTTGGTGCAATAAATGTAATGTCAACACAATAGGAAATCTTAAAAAGTAAATAGTACCAGATCATATTTACTGAATTGATGTCCAAATTCATACAGAAAAAGAATATGCTCTTCTTTTTAAAAATAACAGACTGAACACGTAGATTTATCTCTATTACCTCTTGAAATTCTCATAAAATGGTAGTAAGCTGATTGAGAAAGTATAATGCCCCCAAGTTAATGAAAATAGTATAAGAACCACAACATGCTAACAGAATTTGGGTAGCTAGAAAGTACATTATGTGATGGTAGCAGATATTTCAGCTTAGATAAAACATTTTTGAAGCCAAAGAGATTCATGCCACAGAACCTAAATAAGTTTTAGGATCTGGAGACACAAGAATCCCTCAAGGGGGTTTAAGAGTGGGGCTGGTTGGAATCTGTGTAAGGAATGTTACTGTGCTGAGATACCTCTTTATTGTGCTGTGCTGTGCTTAGTTGCTCAGTCATGTCCAATTTTTTGCAAAGCCATGGGCTGCAGCCCACCAGGCCCCTCTGTCCATACGGATTCCTAGGCAAGAATACTGGAGTGGGTTGCCCAGCCACTCCAGGATCTCTTAGTTAGCAGATTATGTAATTAATCCTCTGCTAACTCAGCAGAAAATAAGAAATCAGTCCATAGTAACATGAATGAAAAATGATCTGAATGAGTAGAAACCAGGACTAAGTGATGCTTAGAAAGGTGTCATAATGAAAAAAACAGAATGAGGAAACTGAGGTTTGCACACTGAAATATGAATTTTCTCTCACTGCTCACCCTTGGCTCCCAGGACAATGGTGGGCAGGCTTATGCGTTCTTGGAAGAAACCTGAAAAAAAAAAAATCCCTCTGCAGAAGAACTGAGTGGTTCTACAAATATAGTTTATGTGACTAGTATATCAATAAACAACATGAGAAAGGTAAAGAGTAATGGAGAGAACAAACCTAGGTTTCATAGTAAATCAACAACTTTATTGGTGAGACGATACAAAAGAAAGCCAGTCCTTCAGGATGCATAGCAGAGAGCTACAGTCGTCTTCTGAATGCCTCATGGAATGGCGCATAGATTCCAATAACAGTGCCTGAGTGGGTGAGGTTCATCTCAGAACTTCAAGAAGTGCTCTCATCTCTCTCTGAACTCTATCATTGCAGCCTGTGCACAGAGATCACCTCCTCTGAATGGGTATACCTCTTAACTCTGCGAAACAAATGCCACATAATATGGTTGTGAGGTACTGTATAATCTGAACAAAGCTATTTCCCCCCATTAACATCTGACGTTCCCCCAACTGAAGTTTTTTCTGTGCAGTGAAACCGAAGTTTGCTCAGAGATACTGAGAATCATGCTAACTAGAACCATTACGATTGTAATGGCCATCCTTCGTGAGGTTCTGTGAGACAACAAAACAAAACAGATCCCTTCCAGGTAAACCTGTGAGCAATATGCCACGCAGTGCGCAGTATTTCTTATTGTCATTTTAGTTCCTTAGTAGCAAATGTGAATGGTGAACCAAGGTCCCCAGAGATGTGAGGAAAGCCTGAAATAGAAAAAAAAAAAGAAGCAAACAGAAAAAATGGAAATCAGAGGTCTCTGTGCTAACGGGAAAGAAGAAACTCGGAAATAAACCATAACATCTTAAACATGAAAGATTTGACTGCCACAAAAAGATAACAATGCTTGTTTCAAAGGAGTTTTAAAGAAAAAGGAATATTTTTCCTAAATTAAAAATAAAATAGATTATATATATATATATATATATATATATATGTATATAGGTATAGCTGATCCTCTTTGCTGTAGAGCAGAAACTAATACAACATTGTAAAACAACTGTGTGTGTGTGTGTGTGTGTGTGTGCTCAGTTGTATCCAGTTCTTTGTGACCCCATAGACTGTAGCCTTCCAGGCTCCTCTGTCCATGGAACTTTCCAGGCAAGAATACTGGAGTGGGTTCCATTTCCTCATTTGTGGTTCACTGTTAAAGAAACCGCCTGCCAATTCAGGAGACAGGAGATGCAGGTTCGATCCCTGTGTCAGAAAGATCTCTTGGAGAAGGAAATGACAATCCATGAGCTACAGTCTATGGAGTTGCAAAGAGTTGGACATGACTGAGTGACTAAATATCCTGCAGGAGACCTTCCCACCCAGGGACCAAACTTGTGTGTCTTATGTCTCATGCATTGGCAGGCAAATTCTTTACCACTGTGCCACTACTCCAATAAGGATTAATTATAAAAAAGAAATTGCAAATAAATTAATTAAAAAATAGAATTTAAAAAATCCAATAGAAGATTTGGAAGATAACATTAAAGAAGCTCACAAAAATATAAAGCACAACAAAACATGACCAAAAGAAAAAATATATATGAGCATTCCATCAGCTTCCCTGGTGGCTCAGCAGTAAAGTGAGCCACCAGGGAGTTTGGGTAAACTCCAGGAGTTGGTGATAGACAGTAAAGCCTGGCGTGCTGTGGTCCATGGGGTCGCAAACAGTCGGCCATGACTGAGTGACTGAACTGAACTGAGCTGCCCAGATAGGCAAATCCCTTCTTTGGAGGGAGGGCTGTTGAAACTGCACAGCTGAGATCAGACCTGAGAAATACTATTCTGTGATCCCAGGATCTCGCACAGCCCACCCAGATGCACCTGGTGGCCCAGGGAAGGGCCTCCATCACGCAGGGAAACCAAAGGAGGTTTGCCATCCCACAGGAGCCAAAGAACTGCTCATCCCTCTGTGGGGCTGACCACCTGACCACTCCAGGCCCTGGGCCCTGGGAAAATGCACTTCACCGGGCCAGAGACATCAGCAGAAATCCATCTGGGAGTCCAGTGAGACCAGAACTGCCCTGAAAAGGCTCTGAAAATGAAACTGTGGGTAGACTTACCCCTTGTTTATAGATGAGAGAATGAACATCAGAGAGGCTTAGAGTTTTGCCTGGGACAGTTATGCAATATCATTTCCAGGTTTCAGTCCACTTTTGGCTACTGCTAGTAACTCTTCTTTCCATTAAAGCTTAATATTTTTAATAAAAAATTTGAAGAGACACTCAATGAAGCTTCTGATAAATAGGCAAGGAAATGTTGTTAGATAGCAAATCAAATGTCTACAACGATTTTCAATTATTTAACCAAGGACAAAATAGAGAAACTAATCTGTTTAGAAGGTCTGGGGAAAATTTAAGGGGCAAATAATACATAAAGATAAATGGAGTTGCCATGAAGAGACAGGAGCAACTGGAGTATTTATAGCATTACTGAATCTACTAAAATATGAAGCAACACAGCTTACATATCTTCTCTTACTTTTGTCACAGTTAAGACTGCACTGAAAATTATAAATAGCTACCTTTCCAATCACTAGTGAATATAATAATTAGAGATTAAAATTTATTCATAGACCGTTGTTGTTCAGTCTCTTAGTTGTGTCTGACTCTTTTGCAACTCCATGGAATGTAGCCCGCCAGGCTTCCCTGTCCATAGGATTTTCCAGGCAAGAATACTAGAGTGGGTTGCCATTTCTTTTTCCAGGGGTTCTTCCTGACCCAGGGATCAAACCTGCATCTACTGCATTGGTAGGCAAGTTCTTTACCACTGAGGTACCAGGGAAGCTCATTCGTAGGTTATTTATATCTTAATTAGAAAATTTGTATTTTTTCTTATGTATAGATTTTTTTTTTTTTGGCACTGTGTCTGTTTCTGTAAGCTGAAAGACTCATCCAAGTCAATCTCACTAATGTTATGTTTAATGCTGATAGAGTTTCTGTGCGGGAATTAATAGTCAAGAGCATTCTTTTTCTAAGAAGTATCTCCATCCTTCAATTACATATACTTTTTAGCATATTTTACAACATTCATTCTTGAACTGATTAAACCCTTTGGTCCTTTATAAGTGCAAATTTAACATTTCCTTTGAAAGGAACTATGAAATTCTAATAACTTTTGTCTTCTGTGTAAAAGAAATTTACAAAAATGCATATGCATTAATCAGACAGATAAAGGTATATCAACAATCCTCATAGGTAATTAGCATGAAAACTAGCTTTTGCTGGGTGAAATAATCTGCCCATTTTCCCATAAAATATTTACAGTTGGTTATATGTTAGCACCAGTACTTACTGAATGAATTCTCCAGATTGTTTGCCATCTATAAATTAAGACATTGTTTTATTGCTATTCCCTCTTGCAGTAAACTCTCAGGTCTACATAATAGCATTAGAGACATTTCCCACACCCTATAATATTTCTTAATTAAAGATGATTAATATCACAAACTCCAGTATCCCATTTTCAAAAGTTATACATCTTTAGAAGTACATTAATTACAATGTTAGCTTCAATAACTAAATATCAAATATCAATCTTTATTTCTAACTCAGAAACATCTATATTAGCATCACCTGGAGAGAGTTTTAGATCCTGATCTCCAAGTCACACACTAGTCAAAATAAATAGAAATCTTTTGTGATATAACAAAGATATTAGAATTTTTTAATCTCCAGAAAGTTGAAGTGTGTACGTATGCTCAGTTTTATCTGACTCTCTGTGACCCTGGGGACTGTAGCCAGTCAGGCTCCTTTGTCCATGGAATTTCCCAGGCAAGAATAGTAGGATGTTGCCATTTCCTTCTCTAGGGTGATCTTCCTGACCGAGGGATGGAACTCACATCTCCTGCATCTCCTTCATTGGCAGGCAGATTCTTTACCACTGAGCCACCTGGGAAGCCCAAGTTAAAATGATGTGCAGCCAATTCTGAGAACCAGTAAGGGCGTATGTATGGGAACAGGTTCGGTAAATATCAATGTACCTGAATTCTCAAGCTCTGTCATCACAGTTCTGGAGTTTGGCAGCCGAGGAAAGGCCAGCACTTACCATGGATGAATCAAAACAAAACCGTAAATCAAAACCAAAAGGAAAAAGTCAGAGCTGTGAACAAATAGCCAGTTAACCTGATGATGGAGGTGCAGGACATTTCTGTGATACAGAAGAAGCCTATACCTCTTGGAACATATCGAAAGCTATTGTGAATTTGCTCATGAGACAGATCCAATTCTGAATTGAATGGAAGCCAACTGATGAAGCAGGCTTACGTGCATAAAGACACAAATATCATGTCCCAGCAACAGGCAGACAGCGGGTATCTGATGTTTCCCTTGAAGCTTGGGGTCCACTGATGTTCAGAATTCTCCAGTGGAAAATCCCAGTTTGGTTTCTCCACTTTCTGACTTCTGCAGTATGGTTTTCTCTTTTATGTTTACACTCCAGAGTCCTCTGTTGTACATAAAGCAACTGGCGAATGTGGATGAGTTATTAGCCACTGCAGTTGTAATTTTGTTGTTGTTGTTGTTCAGTCACTAAGTCGTGTTTGACTCTTTGCACCTTCACGGGCTGCAGCATGACAGGCTTCCCTGTCCTTCGCTATCTCCTGGAATTTGCTGAAACTCATGTCCGTTGAGCCCGTGATGCCATCCAACCATCTCATTTTCCATCACACTCCTCCCTTCTTGCTCTCAGTCTTTCCTGGCATCAGGATTTTTTCTAATGAGTCAGCTCTTCAAAACAGGTGGTCAAAGTATTGGAGCTTCAGCTTCAGCATCAATCCTTCCAGTGAATATCAAGGGTTGATTTCCTTTGGGATGGACTGGTTGGATCTCCTTGCTGTCTAAGGGACTCTCAAAAGTCTTCTCCAGTACCACAGTTCAACAGCATCAATTCTTCAGCACTCTGCCTTCTTTAGGGTCCAACACTCACATCGTACATGACTACAAGAAAAATCAAAACTTTGACTAGATGGACCTTCTAAAGGAAATCAGTTCTGAATATTCATTGGAAGGACTGATGCTGAAGCTGAAACTGCAATACTTTGGCCCCCTGATGCGAAAAACTGGCTCATTTGAAAAGACCCTGATGCTGTGAAAGATTGAAGGTGGGAGGAGAAGTGGACGACAGAGGATGAGATGGTTGGATGGCATTACCGACTCAATGGACATGACAGGGAAGCCTGGTGTGCTGCAGTCCGTGGGGTCACAAAAAGTCAGACACAACTGAATGACTGAACTGAACTGATATGAACCTTGGTCAGCAAAGTAATGCAATTTTTAATTGACAGTGAATAGAACAGAGTAGGGGGAAGGAATGCATAAAAGTATTTGTTCAGTTAACCATGCTCATATGTCCTATATTTTTAAATTCAAGTAAATTACACGTATTGAGAAATAAAAACCTTCTATCATTTGACATATTCTCAGCAACAAATAGTTACTCCAAACTTGTGCCATGGTAACTTTGAAAAATATTGCCTCCATAACTATCTTTTACAGATCTGTAGTTTTGTTAATGTTTATATCCTGTGAATATCTTTGATTCCTTTCAAAGTTAGGCCTTTATCCACAGTGTCTATTGAGTGCATTTTTACCCTTTTACTTAGCATTTATCTTTATCCTGTTTGATTGTATTCATGAGTAAATAAAAGGAGGAAAGGAAAAGACAGGAGCTAGGCAAAATTATGAGAGCAATTTTAATAAGAGAAAGTTTACTTAACACAAAAGTCACTCAAGTAACACAGTAATGAGGAGGACCTACTTTTATAATTAAATAAGGGGCTTCCTTTGTGGCTCAGCTGGTAAAGAATCTTCCTGCAACACTGGAGACCTGGGTTCAGTCCCTGGGTTGGGAAGATCCTCTGGAGAAGGGAAAAGCTACCCATTCCTATATTCTGGCCTGGAGAATTCCATGGACTATAGGGTTGCAAAGAGTCAGACACGCCTGAGCAACTTTCTTTCACTTAAAATTTAAATGCCACTTCATTTTACAAATAAGTTTTAAAAAAAGATTTTAAGTTGGGTGCTTAAAAAGAATGCTGCTGGGTTTTTTTCCACATAATGCCTTTATTATACATGTTTTTTTCCTCTAGAATTGTTGATATTTCTAAGTGAACATAGGGTGTTTGAATGGATCATACAACACTGTGATTTATTTATTTACTACTTCAACAGTTATTTCTTAGCATTTGTTCTTTTTGTTCAGTTGCTAAGTCATATCCAACTCTTTACAACCCCATGGATTGGCAGCATGCCAGGCTTCCCTGTCCTTTGCCATCCCCCAGAGTTTGATCAAACTCACGTCCATTGAGTCAGTGATGCCATGAACATTTAGTACATGCCAAATATTGTGGGGGCATTGAGAAGTCCGAAGCAAAACAAGCTAAAAAATGAGTGTCAAAACATGTTGATACCCTCAAAGATGGTGAGAACAAGAGAGAGGGATCAAATAAAGTTGACATGAAATAATATCTAAAAATAAATAATATAAAATGTCCTAGCAGGAGTATCATACTACTGGGACACGAGTTGGGGGATTGAAAAGCTGCCTCTTAGGAAAGGGAAATTGAAGGAAGGTCTAAAGTTTCTCCCAGTTGGTGCAGTGGTAAAGAATCTGCCTGCCAATGGAGGAGACATGGGTTCAATCCCTGGGCCTGGAAGATTCCCTGGAGAAGGAAATGGCAACCCACTCCAGTATTCTTGCCTATAAAATCCAATAGACAGAGGACCCTGGTGGGCTACAGTCCATGGGGTCACAAAAGAATTGGATACAACTTAGCAACTAAACAACAACAGCTGAAAGTTGAATCATTTTGAAGAAAGGAAGTGGGAGGGATAGGAATGTGGAAAACTGAGGAACTTAGGAAACATTCTAGTGAGAAAATACATAGAACTTTGGCTAGCATGAGAGAGAAGGAAAATAAAGGGAGGAAATAAGCCTGCTGAGACTGTGTGAAGAGTGCCTGATACATCCTGGAACATAGTAAGAAGTCAGAGACAAGGAACCGATGTAATCACACGAGTGTTTCCAAAAATCCACTTTGCTCATATTCATATTCTCATTTTACAACATATTTAGTATTGTGACAAACTAGGTGTAATGGAGCAAGACTGAAGACACGAGACAAGTTAATGAGACCCATGTAGTAATGCAAGTGACATAAGTTAGAGGTAGTTTCATGTTAATATTTTATTAACTAATTTACATCACTGAGAGCCACCATAGTTTGGAAGTATAAACTTCTTTTAGCTATGGAGTGATGCTATCTTACTCTCTGTTAAATAAAATGGATTCTTCATTAAATTTGTATTAAAATGGAAATCTTTATGCCAGCATTCATTAAAATAGCACAAGAGAAAAAACAATTTGCAAGATTACAGGGATAAAAATAGAAATTGAGACTATGAGAACAAGCGTTGATTGACTCCAGTATTACTCAGTGTGACATGAATTTTTGCTTGCATTATTCATTTTACTTCCTAAACCAAACCTTGACTTCTACAGGAGGTAGTATAATCATCATTCTAATGCCAGTATTTTAATGTTTCTAATCAATTTTAATTTCTCTTATATGATAAATTTTAACCTGAGAATAGGAAATCCTGGTGGTACTCTAATAGGCATTACACGAAAATATAGGAACTGTTGTCCTTAAAGAAAAAAAGAAGGGGATGTTGGATGATGTGGTAGGCACTTTCTCCAGAGAAACAGAACCAAGGTGACTGACCGACTGATTGATTGATTTTGTAATAAGAAATTAACTCTCACTATTGTGGAGGCTTGCTAGTCCAAAATCTGCAGAGCCAGTGCCTCACATTGCATCCAAAGGCTGGAAGCTGCTGTAGAACCTGGAAAAACCCATATTTCAGTTCAAAGGCCACCAGGTAGAAGTAAATTTTTTAGGTAGTGAAGAGTGAGCTTTTTGTTCTATTTAGGCCTGAACTGATTGGATGAGGTCCAGTTACTTCATGCAGTGCCATCTGCTTTACTTCATCTGAAAGCATTCTTATGGAAACATACAGAAGAATGGATTACCAAATATCTGGCACCTAATGGACCACTCAAGTGGACACATAAACTTGACCATTATAGATGAGCTTATGAAGGATGCAGCTAAAAGAAAGAAAATTATGAATAAATTAAACAAAATAAAATAAAGTATCTTATTTTTATTTGTTACCTAATTGTCAATTTCTTTTTTATCACAAGATGATAAAAAGTTCTTTGTGTGGGAGAGAAAAATTGAAATCAACCTTAAATTTATTTATATTGGATGAAATGCCATATCTATCTAATTTTTTAAAAAATGAATCATATATAAGGAGATTTGTTTTGGCTTACTAATTACAAAGCATCTAACTTTGGATATTAATGCTAACAATTAATGAGATCAATATAAGAGAAGAAAATAATGGCATCTTCCTACAAACATTCAAGTTTTCTTTCACTTTTGTACTAATCAGAAAAGATAGTCTTTCTGAATAAGAATACCTTCTTTTTCCTAAGTAACATATAGAAGTCAGAATACTGGGATATTTCATATACATTTAAAATTTCAGTGTACTACTGTGTAAATTGGCTGCCATAAACTGTTTTCCAACTGAATGTATACTTTTAATTTTTAAAAGTAATGCAGATTTAAAAAATTCAATGAATTTTAACTAATTGATATTGAAATTTAAAGTTATCAGGACAAGACTGTTGTGACATTTCAAGCAAAGGAATAAAAAATGTAACAAGTCAGGTGCTTTGAACTGAATTATCTTCCCTCAAAATTAGCAAGTTGAAGGCCTAAGTATCTATAAGCTACTGAGTCTGTAAAAAAATGATTCAATACTTTTTCACCTGGAGAAAGAGCATTCTGTACAGTGTTAGAAGCAATTGCAAATGACCTTAGATGGGAACGTGCCTGATACTTTCTCATTAGTAGTGGGAAGCCAGTGTGGCTTCAGCAGAGTGAATGGGCACATGTAGGAACGGAGTAGTTAGAACTAAGGAATATGGCCAGAGAGGTGGTAGGAAGTCAAAACAATGAAGACATTGTATGTAATAGTGAAGCCTCTCACTCTCACTCTGAGCCAAATGGGGAGTCATTGGAGAATTTTGCACAGAAATGTGTCATAATCTGTCTTGATAATAACAAGATTTCTATGGCTTCTGTATTACCATGAGACTAAACAAGGCTAAGGGCAGGAACAAGCAGCTGGTTAGGAGGTTATGGCCCAAGCAAGAAATGACCCAAGCAAGAGATGATAGTTGCTTGAGAGATGTGATGGCCTTTCTTTGGTGTCTGTCAGTTAGACTCAGTTACAGTCCTCAGTTATCTAAGTGATCATTATTCTAGGTGCTCCAACTCAATGGACATGGGTTTGAGTAGACTCCAGGAGTTGGTGATGGGCCGAGAGGCCTGGCGTGCTGTGATTCATGGGGTCGGACACGACTGAGTGACTGAACTGAACTGAACTAGGTGATCCTGTGAAGGGACTTTAGATATAATCAAAGGCCCTAATTGGTTGACTTTAAGTAAGGGAAGTTCTCCTGGAATATCTGGGTGGGCCCGACTTTATCACTTGGAAAGCATTAAAAGTAGGGCTGAATTTTCCTTGTAGATATAGAAAAGCTCTGTTCCTGAACAGCAGCTTTGGTCAAGCCCGTGAATTCCAGTCTGCTTGTCATCTTCCTTTCTAGCTATCTTGCACTGCAAATTTCAGATTTGCTTAGCCAGTCCCCAGTCATGGAAGACACATCTTTGAAATCTCTCTCAGTATGCACACACATACACACATTCACTTTATATAAAAACAAATATATATTTATATGCGTATATACACGTATATATAGTAATAACTGGTACAGGAGGTAAAAAGTGGTGAAACTGTGACTATAAGTCTCTAACTGGAGATCTGTATTTATACCACATAGCTATAAATGTATATACCAAATAAATGCATAATATTTTATCTAAAAATTCTGTGATATGTCATAAGAATTGATTAATAAATCAGTATAGATATGTACTATCATCTTGATGACTGTTTCCTTTTACTATATGGTAATTATTATTATTCAATTACACTTGGCTTATTTCCTATTTCAGAGTTACAAATAATTTTGATATGAACTCTTGTGTATCTAAACATGTGGGTGTTTGTCACATTTAAAGATAATTTTCTAACTAATTTTGCAGTGCTATCCCACTATGCAGCACTCAAAAAATAAATTATTTCAGAGATTAAAATTTTATTGTTAAATATAGGGTGATAATCTCCTAATACATTACTTTGTTAAAATTGTGTCTTTAAAAGCCCTGGGTTCTTAAAGTATATGTTGTTGATTATGTTAAATTTAATTATGTTTTAAGTATTTAAATCCATACTTAGATGCACGCAGGTTATAAAATTGCACGATAGGTGCTTTGTAAAATCATAAATAGAAAGACTCTGAACAGTATATGCCAGATAATGAATTTTGCTCCCCAAAGAACATTCTAAGATTAATCCAGAGTCCATTCTGTTTTAAAGAAAATTAAATGACCCTATTTTTCTCTTGTTCATTCATTATTTATGCAATAATCCCGATCTGACTTAATGGCTTATTTCCAAATGGATGGTATAAAGTTTTCTGCAGATGAAAATATTGCAAACTGAAAACAGCCTAGCTGGTGGGCTTTTAAAAATACAAACAAACTTGTACACCACCGTGAACTCCACATGTCATGCTTACTGCTCTTTCTGTGTGCAAGGTGATTTTACGAATTCAGGGTATTTATGGTAAGCTAGAGCCATGCTCTACATATTAAAGATTTCTGCAAGTTGACACTTCAGAAAAAGACAGATAATAAAGGAGGACTCTTTCGGGGAGGGGGTGTTGTTCCTTGTTCTCACAGCTGTGAGTACTGCTATTAGTGAAAGACACTCTAAGAATATATTTCATTTATGACAAGCAATCTCTGTCAAATGACGGCATGTCCACATTTGGTGATATTTTAAAAAGAATGTCAGGTGCAGTAGAAGAAAGAATCACTAATTTAAACAATGCATTCCATTTGATTTCTGAATATATTTGATTTCATTAAATCTAAAAGCTTCATTTTTCTCATTCTCAAAGCATATTTTCTTGATTTTGGCATTGGGAAGAAGAAAAAAAAATAGTTTGGTGTCATCTATACTTGCTTCTTCCCTGCATCTATTTGCAATGACAACAGAAATATTTTAAACTCTCAGTTGCTGTTTAACTGATCTGAAGCCATAGTGTAGGACTCCCTCCAGTCTGACATATGTAGGATGGCAATCTTTTAGCTGTTCGTGTATGTAAAATCCTGTATTTTTAAAACTCCCCTCATATGAACTGTGCTTTCTTTTGTGCTGAGGAAAGCAGCAGTACTTTTATCCTGATCTAAAACAAACCGCTCCATTATACTCCAATTAAAAAATAAATGAAGAATACAATAAACCACTAAATGTACAATGAGAAGAGGAATTCTCACCTTGTCATCTACTAACTACACACTAGTGTCACCTGATCTGTGGTTTTGTATGCCACTGTTTCAATTACCTATGTCCAACCACGGTTTGAATATATTCAAAGGAAATTGTTAGAAATAACCAGTTCATAATGTTTACGTTTTCCTGAGTACTAAGGTAATGAACTCTCACACCCTCACACCCTGACCTATCTGAGATGCCCAGTCTTGGACACAGTTGGTTTCTGCCATCCAGCCATCTGTGTGGTCATGGCTCAATGACCCAGAATCTTCTGAAGCAGATAATCCTTCTTCTCACGTTCTGTCAGGTCAGCAGTAGCCTAACCTTACATCACAATATGTAGTTGTTCCCCTGACCATCTCATCCCCTGGGCATTTTACCATCTCACATAATCACAGGAATAAGGAGGAGTACTGGACAATACGATATCTGGAAAGAAAGAGGAAAAGAGACCATATCCACATAACTTTTATTGCAGGATATTGTTATAATTGTTCTATTTTATTCTTAGTTACTGTTAATCTATTACTGTGCATCTTTGATAAACTCTATCACAGGTATGTATATATAGGAAAAAAACAGTATATTTAGGGTTTGGTACTGTCTACGGTTTCAGGCATCTATTAGGGGTCTTGGAAGTCTGTGGATAAGGTCGGGGGGCTGCTCTGTAAATTAGATACCTTGGGCATGTTACTGTGTGTGTTTGTGTAGGTGTACATGATTACACATACCTGTTTTTCATTCTTTAATGGAGACACTATAGGCCCTGCCTCACTGATGTGGATTCAGTGAGTCAGTGTGAAGCCCTCACAGTGTTGCCTGGTAGTAGTAAGTGTGGAGTAAATGTAGGCTTCTCTTCCACATTATGTGCCAGCTGGAGTACTATGCGGTATTTAAAGGTGGTACTGCAGGCTCTCATTATTGAAACTGATTTGATAAATTAATAGTAGCCAACAGTACCAAATGCATCCCTTAAGCATAGAGCCTGCAATTTTAAAATGCACTTGGTCTAAAAAGTAATTGTTTTATAAGAAAACTCATTTCATTTGGAGATTCCAGTGCCTACTCTATTTCTAGATGGATACATGACCTCGGGCAAGTCACTTATATTTATAACATCCCAGGCATTTGAACCTGTATTTGAAGCTAGTAAGTTTGAACTAATTATAATTAGAGAAATTGAAGTCAGAAACCACACAGCTAATTGGTGATGAAATTTGAACTCTCTGTGCAGTGTTATTCAATTTTACTGCATTAATGCAGTCAGCAAATATTTATTAGCAACCATGCTAAGCCAGTCAATCAATGTCAACATCTATAAACTGAGATTGGGTAGACACCTCATGTGATGGACTTTCAGACTCTCAAATCTTCTTTCTCTGTGAAACAAAATTAAGAATCATTCTAACTACTTAATTGATTCATTAAGTGTTTCAGAAGTGTGAATTAAACTTTGAGACAATTTTCTTAAGGCATGGAGAATTCAGAAGCCCTGGCATCTACTGGCTGGGGGGAAAGAAGGCAGTTTCTGTGAGTTCCAGAGTTTTCAGTTGAAGAGCTGGGATAATACATAAGTAGGCTATGATACATAAAAGAGCCTGGGTGACTTGGCTCTACAAATTATAGCTTCTCACCATTTCTACCCCTGGAAGCTGGTGGGTGTATAGAAAGATTAACACCAAGTTTGTGAGGTTGGGTGCCGGGGTCCAGCCCCGATGGGTCCAGGGGTCTTGAGGGATGAGTGGCGTCGACGGAAGAACTGAGCTGAATTGGTGTGTGGTGATGAAGCAGTTTCTCTTTATTGCTGTTAGTTTTGTAAGGTGATGGAGAAGTCTCTCTCTTTAATTTTGTTAGTTTACAGTTTTATAGCCAAAAAACATCCCCATTACATCACAACTATTCTATGCAGTCTTTTTTTTTTTCTGCCTACCATCAACAACTTTAACGTTAAGCTCATTTTCCTTGCAAAAGGTCGGATTTCTGCATACTTAGACTTAACAATAGTATGTTTACCATTTGAATGTCTCTAGCATACTTCGGATAAGTACATCAATCTAAATAGAAAGGTTACATTTCTCTTATTAGGTGCTGTTATGGCCCTTTAATGGGCCAGGGCTTGGGGGTTCAGAGTCGATGATAAGAAAATAAAGGAAGAGAGAAAAGAGAGAGAGAAAAATGAATAGACACATGGGGACCAAGACTCTGATGGAGTAAAGGTGTTTATTCAGCATAATGTGGGCATATATATACTGTCTTACAAGATAGTCTTTTCAGCAAAGATAAAAGTCTTACAACTTGTCCAGGAAACATAGGGCTAGAATCCATCTCAAAGAGAGGGGGTTGTAAAAACTCACTTTCCATATCAGAGAGGGAAGAAGGCTGTAAATGGTTACTTTACTTTAAGAATGTATGCATTTCTTTTGTCCCCGGGAAAGGTGTGCCTCTCCACTCATCTCTGAATATTCAGGGATTGATAAGGGACATCAGAAAACAGCACACAGGAAGCCTCCTGCCAAATGTTCCCTGACAAGGTGCAACTATGTAGAAGCTAGAAAGAAGGGCTTAAGCTTGAAACTGTTTTATTCTATTAACCTATTTTGGTTTTTACAAGGAAAGAGAAAAGAAGACAAAGAGACAGTTTAGCAGCACTGCTTTAACAGTGAAACCCTATTAACCTTACAACTACTAAAAGGAATTCCTATGTCTACGCTACCCTAAAGCAATCAGGGTCTCCCAACTATGCTGGCCACAGTTATGAGCATTCCTAAGTCCCATTCCAGTCTGGTTTTTTCAAGGAAGGGAGCCTCCTCCGTGGAGTGGTCGGGGGCGTGGGATGTGGAAAGGTGACCCAAGTACGAGCCCTTCTGGTGGTGGCTTTGCCATGACCCCCAGAGAACTCTTGGTAAATTCCCCAGTAACTAGTAGGAGGTATAGTAATCTATTTAAATGTCCCTTATTCCTCCTTAGTCCTCGGGAAAGGGAATCTGCCTTCCGGGATCCTCTGAGGGAAATAAGGTCTGAGGGAATTATCTCAGGATGAATTTTTTTCTAACTGGGACTGATCTGAGATGAGCTAAAACATAATCAGATGAGCATAAACAGAACTTCCCAAGAAAAACACCAGGAGGGGCCTTGCCTTGGGATGCCCCGAAGGAAAATCCGCTTTGCAGTTTCCTTCTCAGTCTCGTGACTTTGTCATCCGGCTCCCGGCAGTTGGGTATGTAAGGTAGTCACTCTTTAGGTGTCAAAAGTTTCTCTCTCTAACTCTCTCTAAACTACTTTGTAACACTGTCACTACTTTTCCTTCTTTAGGATAGCAAAATGTAGGGCTGTATGAGATCCAGTCCTCAAATTTTGCTAGAGGAAATGGAGAGAAGGAAGTCTACATAGCTGGCTGTTTGCAGCACAGAAAATATATCCCACTTCTTTTGAACTCTATTTCCTGAGTTGATGTGAGTGATACAGCGTACCTACTTTTTCATACATTGCTAGGTGCTTTAACATGGATCATCTTGAAACAAATATCACTATATTGTTTTATATTTTTGAAGTTATGTGATATCTTTGGATTTAATATGTGTATGTCTTACTTGAGAATTAATACCTTTATCACTCTGAAATGTCCACATTAATCCCTAGTCACAACTCGACTAAAATTGGCTCTGCTTGATATTAATATAACTACAGAAGTTGGGGTTTACATGGTATAAGTTCACCCTTTCACTTTTAATCTTTCCATTTCCTAATGTTTTAGGGGATTCTTCTAAATAATATATATGGTGAGGTTATAAAATGATCTTTCATTACAATTCTATATTTTTAACTTTAAAAATGAGTCTAATTATATCTAATGTGATTATAGATAGATTGGTTCCATAACTATAGAACAATTTGCTTTCTCTTAGACCCTCATGTTTTAAGTTCTTTTGTCTCTTTCTTACATACTTTTGGGATATGTAGCATTTCTAATATTCTATTTTTCCCTTTTTTAATTTGCTTTTTATACTTACAGATGCTGTTGTGCACTACTGAATGTATTAGTTTATCCCAAATATTACTCCCTGCCTGACAGACTTATTCTAGTCTAGTATAAATTATGACATTTACAAAATTCTCGACTGTGTTAGGACCTGTTGTTGTTCAGTCAGTCAGTAAGTCGTGTCTGACTCTTTGTGACCTCATGAATTGCAGCATACCAGGCTCCTCTGTCCTCTACTGTTTCCCAGAGTTTGCTCAAATTTCATGTCCATTGAGTCAGTGATGCTATATCTAACCATCTCATCCTCTGTCACCATCTTCTTCTTTTGCCTTCAAGTTTCCCCAGGGTCTTTTCCAGTAAGTCAGCTCTTCATATCAGGTGGTCAAAGTATGGAGCTTTGGAGCTCCAGCTTCAGCACCAGTGTTTCCAGTGAAAATTCAGGGTTGATTTCCTTCAGGATTGACTGGTTTGATCTTACAGTCCAAGGGACTCTTAGGAGTCTTTTTCCAGTGTCACAATTCAAAAAAATAAATTATTTGACGCTCAGCCTTCTTTATGGTTCAGCTCTCATATCTGTACATGACTACTGGGAAAACCAGAGCTTTGACTATACAGACCTTTATCTGCAAAGTGATATCTCTGCTTTTTAATACACTGTCTCAGTTTGTCATAGCTTTACTTCCAAGGAACAAGCATCTTTTACTTTCGTGGCTGCAATCACCATCCGCTGTGATTTTGGAACCCAGGAAAATAAAATCTTTCATTGCTTCCACTTTCCCCCCTGCTACTTGCCATGAGTTGATGAAATCAGATACAAGGATCTTAGTTTCTTGAATGTTGAGTTTTAAGCTAGCTTTTTCACTCTCAACTTTCACACTCATCAAGAGAGTTTTTAGTTCCTCTTCACTTTCTGCCATTAGGTGGTATCATCTGCATATCTGAGGTTGTTGATATTTCTCCCTGCAATTTTGATTTTAGCTTGTGATTCATCCAGCCTTGCATTTTGCATGATGTATTCTGCACACAAGTTAAATAAGCAGGGTAACAGTATATAGCTCTATTGTACTCCTTTCCCTGAGAAATCTCTAACTATTTTAGCTATTTAAACTATTCCTACCCTTTGTGTTTTTATTGTTATGAATTTTAGTTCTTGTTTTTGTTATATGCCACATGACAGTTTTATTACTGTTTTATTGCTCTTTTGACAGACAGTTCTTTGGTCTGGTAGGGATTACAGTTGTCCTTTTTTCTCATAAAAATATCCTATAGTCCTGGGACTTCCCTGGTGGTCCAGTAGTTAAGACTTTGCCATCTAGAGCAGGAGGTGTGGGTTTGATCCCTGGTTTGGAACTATGATCCCACATGCCTCAACCAAAAAGCCAGAACATAAAACAGAAATAATATCGTAACAAAGTCAATAAAGACTTTAAAAATGGTCCACATAAAAAAGTAGTCTATATATATTTCTTCCTTCCTAATCTTCAAAGTTTAGCTGCAACTCCCAAGTACTTTTATTTGGGAGTTTACAATTATAAATTTTGATTGTCATTATTTTAACATATTTATATTTTGCCTTTTGATTTTTCTTAGACTAATAAGTTCTTCTGAGGTGTCTTTACTTATTTTTTTTCTGCTAGATAGCTTAATGTTATTATTTCTGCTATCATTTTGTCAGTGACCATGTTCTATATGATTTCAGTCCTCTGAAGTATGTTGAGACATGTATTAGACTGGTATATAGTCTGTCTTAGGGACCATCTCTGTGCAGTAGGAAAAAAGTATATTTTTTGATGGTTGTATATAGTTTTTGTAAATGTCAATCATGCCAAGTTAATTGAGTGTGGTTTTCAAATATCCTATATATTTGTTGTTGTTGTTTTCTTTGACTTGTTCCGTCAGTCACTGAGAGGAGTATTAAAATCTTCAACCTCACTTATGGCTTTGTCGATTCTTAAATTCTGTCAGATTTTACTTAATGCATTTAAAACTCTGTTCTGCGAAGAAATAAGTATTTTGAAGTTCATCTTGATAAATTAATGCTTTTGTCGTTGCAAACTGTCCTTCTTTATTTCTTTACTTTGAAGCCTACCTTAATTATAGTCAAGTCATTTTCTTGTTCTTGTGTTTATATTCTTTATCTCATTTTTAAATACAAATATTTTTTATTTAAATGTAAAATTATATCTACATAGAATTTAGATATAATTCTAAAAGTAGAATTATAGCATGTCACACAACTGCTGATGTTTCTCTATGATTCTTTCATCTTTTGAAACCCTTTATTTGAGCTAGGTAGTATCTATAAAGTATTTATCATAAACCATGTATCGCTGAATTTTCCTTTTTTTAAATATCCACTTTGGTAATCCCTCTTTTCATTGCAGTGTTTAGTCCATTTATGGAAAATGTCCTGCCTCTAAATTTCCTGTAATCATTTCAAAATCCATCTAAGGTAGACTAGAGACATGTACTTAGGGAGGAAAAGGTCCTGTGAAGACAGGTGAGCAGCCCTGGCAGCTTGCAAGAAGGGATAGCCTTCTTGCCAGATGTTGCATGAGTTGACAAATAATATCTCCCCTTGTCGAAAGCCACACCAGCTGCTGCTGAGGAGGGCTGGTTGTCTAAATATCTCCTGCACAACTGTGGAGAATGACTCTTAAAGCTCCTACTACAAAACGTGAGCACGGCTTAGTGATTGAGAGGCACGTAATTGTCTTAGTGATAAAAAGATAATATCCTAGTGATAAAAAGGTCGGTAACCCGGGACTTGGTTATACCTATGTTACAAATTAAAACACATTAAACAGAATATGTCTCCACAGTGGGGCTTTCAACTTCCCAGTTCCCTACAGCTGGTATCAAGATTCAAGTAGAATACAATCACAGCTATACTTTTTGAAATTCTGTATAAACTATAATATTCTGTCAGTGTTCATGGAACTTGAAGTGCCCCGTCAAAACAATGGCAGCAATGTTATGTGTAAAACATACTAAATAAACTATGCAAACATATTTTTCATTACATTTATTTTCATTTTTTCTTTTTTTTTTGTCTAGGGATGAACTTAAAAATAAGTTTGTTTCTTAATTAAGATGCTATGCATGAAGCTCCTGAATAATTTAAGACAATTGTTCTTTTAAGCGGTTGTTAATTATACCCTCCTGGCTCAGTTATTGTATTATTACTACACTTAGGAAAAATATGCTGTGCTATTTGGTCTCGAAAATATTTCTGACATTTTAATGAACACACCACTTAGTTATATTTTATGGAGCTTTCCAGTGAACCACAAAGGATTAAAAAATGTCATTCAAGGGTTATAGATAATTAAACTGACTGCATATAAGATGCTTCATATGGAAATGAAAATTAGGTATGAATTTTGTTAAGCTGGAAATGTGTTTTACTAAATGACTTTAGATTTGTTAATTTTAAGTACAAGGTGAAGAGAATCAAGGGAATACCTTGTTCTCACCTCAATTTGTTCCATTTGCATAAGCTATTTTATCTTTCAGTACCCATTTTGATTTTCATTCTGGCCCTTGAATAAATTAAGCACTATTTTAAATAAATAAATGTCGACTTTGAGGTACTATTAAATATATTCATTATAATATACCTGATGGGAAACTGGTGCAAATCAGTCTCAGAAGAACTCATAGATCAGGGTTCCAGCCAGATGTTCATAGAAATAAATTTTAGATAGATGTGATTTTCAGAGGAGAAAAAGTAAGAATTCTTGTCAGTTCCAAAATAATGATTTTACATGCTGTTCTTTCTGCACAGTTGACCTTTCTCTATAGTTTCATGGTCCTCTAAGTACCTCTGCTACAATTATAACTTCCTACATCTACAAATTTGATTATTGTTCTATTTCCATGGATCATTAAAATTTTCTATTCCAGCAGATATCCCTGTAGTGAAGTCCCTGAGGGATCTCTGCTTATCCATGTGCATTTTACATTTACTATTAAAGATTTGAATAACGACACGTTCTCCAAGTGGCTGTTTAAGTTTGATTGTAATAAAACTCTCTGGAGAATTCTGTGAGCTTTCACATCTGGTTGAAAACTCCAATGAGAATATCTCTAATGAGGAACTCCTGAAACAAGAAATTACAGATTATCTATTTTTCAGAAGACATGATAAGCTAGTGAATGCCCACTTTTTTTTTGTTTGTCCGCTTTTTTCAGATAAACAATCAGCTTCTCAATTCAATATTTCCAAATGAAATGTTGCTTTGTCTACGTTAATTGATCAAGTATTTCCATTACATTAGCTATTTCTGTCTCTCAACTATCATGACATAAAAATTATTTCAAAATGTACAGTACTAACATGATAATATATGCCTTTAGTTAAAGCATGAAATTTTTCTTTCTAGCAGATATCCCTTTAGTCAAGTTCATATTGACTACAAGGTCATTATTTCATAATTCAAATATCTTTAACACATTTTATCAAACTTATACCGCTTTTCTCTATTTAGAGAAAATAAAATTCTTAATATTTACTAAATTTTATCAAAGTAGTTAATTAAAGTGAAAAATTTTTATAATACATTTCCATAAAAGCAGTGCTTTCTAGCTATTGATTTTGATGAGATTAGCAGTATAAATCTGTGGAAAGGAAGGAGAAGACAATGACAAATATGTGTTTTTCAGTCATACCTAAAATGTGTTTATAAAGAGTTATACGCTATTGCACACAAATTATGCACCTACTCCAGTATCTTGTCTGTAAAATTCCATGGACAGCAGAACCTGGCAGGGTACAGTCCATGGGGTTGCAAAAAATCGAACATGGCTAAGCACATACACACAGTCTTGAAAAAAAGATTACTTCTTACCTCAGAGTTTCCTAAATTTCAAGTTGGGCTAACAGAGTATTTTCTTCTAAATCTGAATTTTTTTCCAGGGCAAGATACTAAAAAAAAAAAAAAAAAACCATCATTAAGTTCAAATTCTTTACCAATTGATTTGAACACTGTTCTTAGAAACTTAAGAGTCGGAAAGAAACAGTTTGCATTTGCCCTTAACAGGCTGGGAAATGCTTCAATAAACACCACGAAATGTCAGTGACTTTACAGAAGACACGTTTATTCTCTCTCACCATACAAGTCTTGCCTGGGTCAGCAGGATCTATAGGCAGGCTGATCCAGAATCTACATGGCAACTAAACTCTGTGCTATAGTCTCCTTCCTCATCTCTGTAGAAAGGGAGGCCTCATGGAAAGAAAGCTTGGAAATATTACCTCCTCTGGCAAGAATTGGTATGGGTCACTTTCGTTCATAGTTCATTGGCCAGAACTAGTGACTTGGGCTTGGAAATATTACCTCCTCTGGCAAGAATTGGTATGGGTCACTTTCGTTCATAGTTCATTGGCCAGAACTAGTGACTTGGGCCTGCTTAACTGAAAAGGTGCCAGAAAATGGGTGTGTGTGAGTCTGCAGAGGATCAAATATTTGGCAAGCATCACTGATCCTGCCATCATTGACACCCTGGCTGTCACAATATATGAACACAAATGCAAGTCCCCCAGGCAAAAGTCATACATTATAGAAGATGAAAACTTGAGAACAAATGACTTTTCTCCTATAGAATACCCAATACTTATTTCACATAAATAATCTGAAAATTTAATAAAATAGGAAAAAATCATTTTATTTATGGAAATGACATGTCAATTTGTTGTTTTCATTCTGAATGTTAGTTGCAACTTCCTGATAAAATATGCTCTTCATTTTTGTTACCTCCTTCCTTTCTTCCTTTCTTTTGGAGAATTGCATGTACAGAGGAGCCTGGAGTCTAGACAGAGGAGTCTACAGTCCATGAGTTCACAAAGAGTCAGGCGCAACTGAATAACTAAAAACACTTTTACTTTCTCTTTCTTTTTCTCTTTCTTTTTCCATGATGTGGATAGAATAGAGCCTTTTAGATTTGAAATAGACTGAAATTAAACTAAAATTTACACATAATAAATATGGGTGGAAGGTTGAAAAGCCAATTATTACAAAAAACATGCCAAAGGGAAAAGAAAAGTACAAGATAGGCAGATTTTGACTCATGTGAATTAGTTTTCTTTTGTGAATACTGTAACACAATACCACATTCCTGGTACAGGAACTTATTCTCTTACAGTTCTGGAGACTGGATGTTTACTTTATAGGCACTAGAGAGAGTCCTGCTCTGTCTATTTCAGCCCCTGGTGAAAAATGGAAGTGAAAGTGAAAGTCACTCAACTGTGACCGACTCTTTGTGATCCCATTGACTATACGGTCCATGGAATTCTCCAGGCCAGAATACTGGAGTGGGTAGCCTTTCCCTTCTCCAGGGGATCTTCCCAACCCAGGGATCCAATCCAGGTCTCCCACATTGCAGGTGGATTCATTACCAGCTGAGCCACAAGGGAAGCCCAAGAATCCTGGAGTGGGTAGCCTATCCCTTCTCCAGTGGATATTCCCGACCCAGAATCGAACCAGGGTCTCCTGCCTTGCTGGTGGACTCTTTACCAGCTGCCTGCCAGCATGTCTTGTTTTGTGGACCTGTCGCTCCTCCCTCAAGCCCAGCACCTTCAGATCTTTGTATGCCCTTGTGTGCTTTTCATAAATTATTGATCAATGCGGCTGCACTGACTCTTAGCTACAGTATGTGAGATCTAGTTTCCTGACTAGGGATCAAAGCTAGGACCTCTGCTTCCCCACTGGGCCACTCGGGAAGTCCCTGAAATGGTACTTTTTAATGTAAGGTAATGTTCACAAGTTCTACGTATGAGGACCTGATAGCTTTAGGAGTCATTATTTAGCTTACTGTATAAAGGGAAAAATTTCTTCAATTTGTGCTGTAAACCTAAAGAAATCTGGATAGGCAGAAGGTGATTCAAAATGAGGGTGTCTTTAAATTAAAAAATCTAGGAAGAATGAAAGCCCGGCTGGCCTTATGCTTGGGGATCCTACAGCTTTCTTTGCAGTATCAGTTCAGGGATATTGAGAAATCTGATTGAACGTAAATATTAATGCCTTCCTAAGCTTGTTACTTTCCCAGATTCACTCTAGGTGGAAAGGGAGCACAAGGAGAATACCAGTAAATGGAAAATACTGTAAGTAACTGATGGAAATGGTGAAGATGGTATTACGTGATTCTTTATCTCCTCCATGAGATGAAACCACTTGGTTTCATCAGGCTTCCAGACAAAAAGGAAAGAGAGAGATATGGAAGTCATGGCAATACTGAAGCATCATGGTAAAGGGAGCACACTTACTATTATTAATCTACCAGCCCTACAGAAGAATGTTTTATTTTCATGTTGAGAGAAGGAACGAGCAACGCCTGGCCTCATAACCCAACAACTTTGTTCTCTGTATACTCTCCCATTGGAAGGACTGATGCTGAAGCTGAAACTCTATTACTTTGGCCACCTGATAGGAAGAAGCAACTCACTGGAAAAGACCCTGATGCTGGGAAAGATTGAAGGTGGGAGGAGAAGGGGATGACAGAAGATGAGATGGTTGGATGGCATTACTGACGCAATAGAGATGAGTTTGAGCAAGTGGAGTTGGTGATGGAAGGGAAGCCTGGCATGTTGCAGTCTATGGGGTCACAAAGAGTCAGACAGGACTGAGCGACTGAACTGAACTGACCCTCTCCCATGCAATCTCTTGTGGTCCTGTTGTGTTAATGCCCATCAGCTTGCTGCTGAAGCTTGATTATGTACCTCCAACTACACCAGTGGTGAAGATCTAGACACCATATCTCCATCTAATTGTCTGCTGGTCATAGCAACTGGCATGCGTTCCACAGGCACCTCAAACATCGGGGCTCTTGGTCTCTTTCATTCCACCTCAGTCTCACCACTTTAACATCAGTGCTTCCTCTTTGACCTCTAAGTTCAGGCTTCACTGAGTGGTCAACCTTCATCCCCATGACTCTCCATCTTACTTTATTGGGTGAATAAATTTAGGAATTTAGGTAAAAGTATCTTAACCTGTTCAGTTGGACTCTAGAAAAGCCACACCTATCTGCGGCTCTGTCAGTTCTAATTCCAGTAGCAGCATCTGCCTCCTTCTCTAACCAGTCCCCAGACTGAGGACACTCAGTCTTTTAACTCAAGCAAAGAGAGTGAAAGAGCCATCCAAGTACGTTGCATTCAACTTATGACTTAGATGAAAATAAAGCAGAGATAGGGGAGATGAGTGGAGAGGAAGAAAAAGGTGTGGTGACTGGTGGGGTACGCATTACACGTGTGTCAGACAGTGCTTCTCTCTGACCCCAATTTGCAGGAGATGAGACTGTGCCTGATTCATTGATTCACTCCTCCAGCCACCGCTGGATGGCTATTAACAACAAATTCTGCAACTCTGTGAGTCAAGATCCCATGCCATCTCTTCATTTGTATAAGAATGAGCTGTTTAAATCTTGCTGTCTCTCTTCTGTCTTCATTGTATCTTTGGGTCATACAGAAGGCATACTCTCACATTATCTCTGCTCCTTGCCACTTTGGAATCTTGGCACAGCCTAGTCTAATGCACCCACAGCATGTACTATTCAGTGAATTAATTTGTCGATTGACTATTTTGTTTCAAGTGGTAGAAACCCCACTACCATAAATACTTAGGTAAATTGGAAAATTCGAAGGCTAAGGTAGAGTATCATACACACCCACTATTACTCTTGGGTATGTGCTTCTAGGGAGAGACATTCCCAGGACTCACTTTACTTCTTACCTCTGCTTCTCTTGCATGTCTGTCTCTCTGTTCAGTCGTGTCTGACTCTTTGCAACCCTGTGGACTGTAGCCTGTCAGGCTCCTCTGTCCATGGGATTCTCCAAGCAAGAATGTTGGAATGGGTTGCCGTTTGCTACTCCAGGGGATCTTTCTGACCCAGGGCTCAAACCCATGTCTCTTGTCTCCTGCATTGGCAGGCAGATTCTTTACCATTGCATCGCCTGGGAAGCCCCTACTTCTCTCTTACTCCAGATTTTCTTCTTTTCTTTGAGAAGGAACATCAAGCGGTTATGTGTCATGGACTTAGAACCACCAGGAAGGAAAGGATTTATACACATTGGCTTGAGAAATCCCACAGAAGACATCAGTGTATCAGTTTGGGTGAGGTGCTGCTCCAGGTGGGGCTAGTGGTATAGAACCCATCTGCTAATGTAGGAGATGGAAGAGATGCAGGTTCGATCCCTGGGTCTGGAAGATCCCCTGGAGGAGGGCATGGTAACCCACTCTACTATGCTTGCCTGGAGAATTCCATGGACAGAGGAGCCTGGTGGGCTGCAGTTCATGGAGTCACAAACAGTTGGTATGAGTAAAGTGACTTAGCATGCATGCTGCCCTTAGACCTCCCAACTGGCTACAGGACAGAGTCATCACATGGGAAAAGCACCCTGTACAAAGGGTGACCCCGTGGAAAGGGTCACCCCCTTCCTAGAAGATGAGGGAGTCTTGTTAGAAAGGTAACCCTCCATTTTATATACACCTCCATTTTTATTACCAACCACTATAAAAATGCCTTTTAAATAGCTGATCATTCAGACACATCCCTGCCATTCCCATATTACATTATGTCAACCCTTCCTCATTTCCAGTTCCTCCAGTCAGGCCTTACTCTGCGTGTGAATTTGTGTTTTCTTTGTCTGGAATGATCATTCTCCTTCAAGCTCTCCTAACAGAAAAGTTTGACTTAAACCTCAGGTCCTGGCTTCACTGTCCTTTCCTCCAGAAATCATCCCTGGTGGCCACACTCCAGCCCACACACTGTTCTTCCTAAGTTGACCCCCAGCACCTCTGCTCCCCCATCACATTCTTTTTAACTGTCTCCCCAACTCGAGTGTATGTCGTTTGAGGGCAACGGCTGTATTTTGTGGCCAGGTAATACAGATGCTTAACAAAATATTAACTCACTTCCTAAAAAAATGCTTCCTTGTTATGTAACCTCCTTGTACCCTATTCTTCACATTTCCGAAACAGAGCTCTGCATTGAACCTACTAATAGGTTCATTTTGTGAGCAAAGCAAGAAAATACACACAAAACACTGAGCAGTACCTGACCCAATAACCATGGATAAAAGGACAGTCTTGGTCATACTTTGAGAATATTTCATGGCCTATATGTGTTTAGTTGCTCAGTCATGTCCAACTCTTTGGAAAAAACCCTTTGGACTGTAGCATGCCAGTCTTCTCTGTCCATGTGGTTTTTCAGGCAAGAATACTCAAGTGGGTTACATTTCCATCTCCAGGGGATCTTCCCAATCCAGGGATCAAACCCACATCTGTGTCTCCTGCAATGGAGACAGATCTTATCCTGCTGAGCCATTGGGAAAACCCTAAAAATATGGAAAATGTGGACTAGTACTATTATTGTGCATTGATGAGAGAAGTAACTAATGGCCCAGGTTACTCTGAATTTTATAACTTATGTAAGTTATTCATATTAGATTATGTATATATGTTTGAAAAATAATGTTATATTTATTTGGTATTTAAGTAATGCTCAGTGTATTTTTAGGCTTTAGGACCATATGAATATCTTCTTGAATATGAATACATTCAGGAGATTACAATTACCGTGTAGTTTATTATACCACATCATTAGTCTTGGACTAGTCTTTTCTACCTCCCCCAATCCTTCATTCATGTAGTCATATATTTATGGAGGAAACATTTATGGAATATATCTTATGTACAGGGCACTCAGCTAGGTGATAGTCTCAGTTGGATTAACTCTGGGTTCCAATTCTAGTTACAATTATGTTGCACCCTGATCACTCCCATAGCATAGGATATTTCAGGAAGGTTAATTCACCCTTCAACAAACCTATAGCTAAATCCTCTTATTTGCTATATTACGGAAATGGTCACATCATTCAGTTCAGACTACATTGCAAGATTATGAATCTGATACCACAGTGGAGGAAATTCAACAACAAGCCTAAATAATACTGCAGAAGGAGGGGGAAAAAAAAAGCTCTTTTATGAGCTAGGTAAAAGAACATTGCATATCTGATACACAGACCTTTTCAGATAGCTTGATTCTGGTGTATCTGGTGCAACAAGACAGAAGATTGATATGGTTTTCCTCTGTAAAATGATAGTCCACAAGAAATAAATTTTCCTGGATCATATTCATACTTGAGCAAAATTTTCCTCATCTCCTCAAACTGCTGTTCATTGAACTCCAGGCTATAAAGGGATTTTCATCTGCTTTATCTTCTTGGCTTTTCCTGCTGTTTTTAATTAAAGTTTAAAGAATTAAATGAACCAGGGATGCTGGGGTTACACCACAATGAGAAAAGATCAGCTACCAAATCCACTGAGGAGTAATGGGTCACAGGCTGATTCTGAAATTATCATTCATGATGCTTTTTTTTTCCCTTTTTCCCCCCTGTCTAATGACTAAGCATTAATGTCCTTAAAAACTAGACAGATTATGGAGATCAGAGTTACAGGTCAGTTTCACAGAGTAATACTATCAGGGAAAAGACATGCTTTTAAAATACTTTTAAAAAGTCTTTTAAGGCTAATTTATGCATCATCCCTCTCAATTTTGGCTCTCAATGAGTAATACAATTTTCAGTTTCTCACATAGTTTAAGAATATAAAATGGCAGTTTTGGAAATTTAAATGGATGTTCATATTTATAAAACTAAAATCTACGAAAACAGTGTAGTGCTGAATATGGGTTTTGGCATTTTTGAACGTTTAGTTCAGTAAAAGCACAGTACGAAGAGCTGGCGGACGGTGCTTACTGCGGGTAGGAGTGGTCAGATGGGAGCCGAGCAGGAATATCTGTGGCCAGCAGGGGGCGCCGCAGGGCCCTGACCGCCTAGACCCCCACGCCTGGGACTTGCAGACCATGGCTTCTGCTTTTAAACCTGGCCTCCTTAAACTGAAGCATGGTTGCTGCATAATATCATGTAAGTTACAAGTATAAAACATGTGATTCACAATTTTAAAAGTCACACTCCATTTCTGGTTATTATAAAAGGTTATTATAAAATGTTGGCTGTATTCCCCATGTTGTACAGTATTTTGTTGTAGTTTACCTAGTAGTTTGCACCTCTTAATCCCCTCCCCCTATATTGGTAACCACTAGCTTGTCCTCTGTATCTGTGAGACTACTTCTTTTTTGTTATATTCACTGATTTGTTGTATTTTGATTCTGCATATAAGTGACATGATACAGTATTTGTCTTTCTCTGTCCAACTTATTTCACTTACCCTAACGCCCTCCAAGTCCATGCACGCTGCTGCAAATGGTGCTTTGTCCCCTTATGGACTCGCACCCACAGACTGGCTCTGCCTGTGCCCAGGCTGGGATGTGGCGGTGGGGAAATGTCCCTGGAGAGGGACTCCAGGCTGCTGCAGGAACACAAGTGCAAGGGCAGAATTCTGCCCCCACCAGCCACAGGCTGTGCATCATCTCCACCATCCTTCCTGTGCCTGAATGGTGACCCGACTGTGTAAGGCTGGAGCAGATGTAGGGTCTGCCTGACGCAGTAGGTGTTAGGAGGGCCCTGGGGGAGGCAAGGAGGGACCGGAGAAGGAGAGGAGGTGCAGGACTGGTTAGAATAAATGCTGCCACTGATTTTTATCCCTCCATCCTCAACGATAATCCTTGGCTGTTCTCAGACCCAGCAGCACTGATGTAACCACTTGCTTGTCCTCAGAGAGTGAGGACAGGCTTTCCATTGCTTGTCCGTATCCCACCCCAACTTCAAAAGACAAATCCCTTCTTTCTGGGCCTCAGTCTCCTTAGATGCAGAGGAAGTGACCGGGCTCCTCAACCCTGGCATCGGGTTCAGCTGTGACCGTGACCTTCTCCTATGCCTGTTCTCTTTGGCTGCTCAGTGATGCCCTGTTCCAACCATTTTTATTTCCTTATTTCCCACAAGTAAGTTACCTGGAGTTTCCAGATCTCTTTGGAAACCTTCTGCTCCAGGCTTCCTTGAGCTTTTCAGCCTCAGTCTTCCCTGCGCTATGAATCCCTCAACACCGCATGCCCTACACCGACTCCTTATAGCTGGTGTAGTTTTGCAGCATGAAGAATGAAGTCTAGTGAAACTCCATGTCTTGAAGACAGTATTCTTTGTTTGGTAAGTCACCCATCTGCCCTTGCCTGGAGACCCATGGCACCTCGTTTGATCTCTGCATCTCACTTCGGCTTACACTGGATGCAGATCGCTGACATCCAAGTCTTCTGACTTCTCTGCCAGAAGGGTCTTTCCATCAGGGCAGGCCTCGGTCTCCTCCTCTCTGTGCCCTGGCTCAAAGCAAAATGGGGTGAGAAATAGCCACTCCTGTAGCCCTGGTTCTGCTCTGAACAATTTCTCCAATGATGATTCCTATAAATCTGGAGAGGCCATGTCTTGCTCAGCACCCCAGACTGAGGAGGATCTGAGTAGGAATTCAGAATCCCTCAAGACACTGAGAGCTTCCAGACTTGAAGAAATGATGTTAAAAAAGAAATAATTAGTGAAGTCAGAAAGCATTAGGGAAAGAATCCCTTTCCTCCATTCATTCCCATTATGTGTTTAGAGGTGTGTTACTAAATGTGTAACTATGCAGCAACTATACATTAACATATATGTGAAGATGTGTATGTGTCAGGGATGTATTACTATAGGACTGTTTCAGTCTGTTGCGGTTGCTATAACAAAATACCATACACTAGCTAGATAATAAACAGCATCAATTTATATCCCACAGTTCTGGAGGCTAGAAGTCCAAGATCACGGTCCAGAACATTCAGGTTCTGATCTGGGCCCTTTTCCAGGCTGCAGACCCCTCCCATTTTACCTCTTCACAAGGCACAGAACAGAACCACTGAAGCGATCTTTCTCCTGACTCTTGAAGCAGGAATCCCATCCATGAGTGCTCTGACCTATGGTCTCATCTAATTACCTCTCAAAGGCCCATCTCCTAATACTATCCCATTAGGAGTTTAGTTCAGTTGCTCAGTTGTGTCCAGCTCTTTGCGACTCCATGAACCGCATGCAGCACGCCAGGCCTCCCTGTTCATCACCAACTCCTGAAGCCTACCGAAACTGATGTCCATTGAGTCGGTGATGCCATCCAACCATCTCATCCTCTGTCGGCCGCTTCTCCTCCTGCCCTCAATCTTTCCCAGCATTAGGGTCTATTCAAATGGGTCAGCTCTTCGCATCAGGTGGCCAAAGGTTTGGAGTTTCAGCTTCAACATCAGTCCTTCCAATGAACACCCAGGACTGATCTCATTTAGGATGGACTGGTTGGATCTCCTTGCAGTCCAAGGGACTCTGAAGAGTCTTCTCCAATACCACAGTTCAAAAGCATCAGTTCTTCGGCACTCAGCTTTTTGTATAGTCAAACTCTCCCATCCATACATGACTACTGGAAAAACTATAGCCTTGACTAGATGGACCTTTGTTGACAAAGTAATGTCTCTGCTTTTTAATATGCTGTCTAGGTTGGTGATAACTTTCCTTCCAAGGAGTAAGCATCTTTTAAATTCATTGCTGCAGTCACCATCTGCAGTGATTTTGAAGCACCCAAAAATAAAGTCAGCCACTGTTTCCACTGTTTCCCCATCTATTTGCATGAAGTGATGGGACCAGATGCCATGATCTTAGTTTTCTGAATGTTAAGCTTTAAGCCAACTTTTTCACTCTCTTCTTTCACTCTCATCAGGAGGCTCTGTAGTTCTTCTTCACTTTCTGCCATAAGGGTGGTGTCGTCTGCATATCTGAGGTTACTGATATTTCTCCCAGCAATCTTGATTTCAGCTGTGCTTCATCCAGCCCAGCGTTTCTCATGATGTACTCTGCATATAAGTTAAATAAGCAGGGTGACAATACACAGCCTTGACATACTCCTTTTCCTATTTGGAACCAGTCTGTTGTTCCATTTCCAGTTCTAACTGTTGCTTCCTGACCTGCATCCAGATTTCTCAAGAGGCAGGTCAGGTGGTGTGGTAGTCACATCTCTTTCAGAATTTTCCAGTTTATTGTGATCCACACAAAGGCTTTAGCATAGTCAATAAAGCAAAAATAGATGTTTTTCTGGAACTCTCTTGCTCTTTTGATGATCCAGTGGATGTTGGCAATTTGATCTCTGGTCCCTCTGCCTTTTCTAAAACCTGCTTGAACATTTGGAAGTTCACGGTTCACATATTGCTGAAGCCTGGCTTGGAGAATTTTGAGCATTACTTTACTAGCATGTGAGATGAGTGTAATTGTGCGGTAGTTTGAGCATTCTTTGGCATTTCCGTTCTTTGAGCTTGGAGTTCGGCATATGAATTCAGGAGAACACAATCTAAGGGCTGCCCTGGTGGCTCAGATGGTAAAGTGTCTACCTGCAATGCGGGAGACCTGAGTTCGATCCCTGGGTTGGGAGGATCCCCTGGAGAAGGAAATGGCAACCCACTCCAATACTGTTGCCTGGAAAATTCAAAGAACACGAAGATAAAATTCTCATATTAGTATGTGTAGGGATTTTATTCCCTAGTTGTGTTTGTTGTTGTTCAGTTGTGTCTGACTCTTTGCAATCCCATGGACCCCAGTATGCCAGGCTCCCTTGTCCTTCACTGTCTCTTGGAGTTTGCTCATATTCATGTCTATTGAGTTGGTGATGCTATCTAACTAAGGATGTCATCTCATCTTCTTTCACCCCCTGCTCCTTCTGCTCTCAATCTTTCCCAGCATCAGGGTCTTTTCCAATGAGTCGACTCTTCTCATCAGGTGGCCAAAGTATTGGAGCTTCAGCATCAGTCCATCCAAGGAATATTCAGGGTTGATTTCCTATAGAATTGACTTGTTTGATCCCCTTACAGTCCAAGGGACTCTCAAGAGTCTTCTCCAGCACCACAGTTCAAAAGCATCAGTTCTTTGGTTCTCAGCCTTCTTTATGGTTCAACTCTCACAGTTTATCTCCAAGTAAAAAATGACTTCTGGATTGTTGATTTTTCTCTATCTCCTACATTTCCTGTATTTTAAAAACATAAAAAGATATAATAAAATATGTAAAGTTTTGAAAGTTACAGCTTTACAAGCTGATTGTGACACTTTCATTTTAGGCCCATTGTTTACTGTACCCCTGTGTCTTTCATGCTGCAGTAGTAACGCACAGAATATTATTATGTTCTGAAGTTCACGGAAATTTTTTGAAACAAGAAGAAAAAATAGAATCAATTTTAATAGATGTCTAATCCATCACTTAGTGATTTCATGAACAGTTTATAAAATGTTAAAATCTATTTTTATTTAGTGAATACTCTTTAGTTGAGCGGGCATTTTATTGAACAGGCACTGATTTAATCACAAAATTTACATTCAGTTTAATTAACATACTTAAATCTGGTCTGGTTTCTTAAGCTTCAGGACTTCTTGCTTGCTTTTTGGGCATGATAGTTTCAATTTTTTTTTTTTTTTTTTGAGGAATCAGAATAATGTCCTATTTGTGCAGTGACTTATAAATATAGGCCATGTCTGCTTATGTTTCATCAATTAAAAGAAAAATACTCTGAGTTAGGAAGGAAATTTATTATTGTTCCAGTTCTCAACATTAGGAAACAGAATCAGTTAACCATGCCTATTGTTGGCTTGCACCCATTTACCCTCATCTCTGGCCACCAACTATTCCAGAACAGCAGGAAAAGTCCCGCTTGCATTTTTCTATGCAATTCAATTACAGTGGCATAGAAAATATGCAGACCCTTATAGACCAAGCTGTCATCAGTGGTTGTAGCTGGGAAGTTATTTTGGAGATGAGATGGAAAGACAAGTGTTATTTCTATTTTTATTTGATCCATACTCTGCTGTCTGCATCTTTTCAACAGACATATGCTCCTTATAGAACAGAAAAATGGGTTCCTCTACAAGAGTCCCTACGTGGCAGAGACCACTATGCTATCAGTCGTAAAAGTTGCTTTTCCATATATTCTTGGTCATTGATGATGCTCTTAAAACTATACCACTATGTTCTACATAGCGCATTTTTACTAGTATACTAATGATTCAGCTAGTAAACTGTCATTTATTGCACATCAGCAAAATACAGCATAATGCAGTAAGTACAACTGAAAGCCATAGCAAGCCCATATATTTTTAATGGCACTCAAAACTTCCCATAGAAAAATATGAAGACTGGAACACTTCTTTGTAACATGACTGACCAAATAAAGGCACACTGACTTTATCCCAGGTAGGTGTACTCCACTTGGTCCCATTGATGTCCTGAGCACAGCTGCATTAGGAACCAAATCTCTACCAGGTTCAAACATTATCTTAATGCAGATATTTTACCTTGGAGAAAGAAAAAGTGAAAATAAAATCATTAACATTTATGGACAGTGTTTTTTTTATTATTTAATTTTAATTGGAGGATAGCTACTTTGCAATATTGTGATGGGCTTTGCCATATATCAGCATGAATTGGCCACAAGGATATGTGTGTCCCCCCATCCTGAATGCCCTTCCCACCTTCCTCCCCACCCTATCCCTCCAGGTTTTTTCAGAGCACCAGCTTTGGGTACCCTGCTTCATGCATCAAACTTGCTCTGGTCATCTGCTTTACATATGATAATGTACATGTTTCACTGCTACTCTCTCAAATCATCCTACCCTCGCCTTCTCCTACTAAGTCCAAAAGTCTGTTCTTTACAGCTGTGTCTCCTTTCCTGCCCTTCACATAGGATTTTCAGTACCATCTTTCTAAATTCCATATATATGTGTTAATATACAGTATTTATCTTTCTCTTTCTGACTTGCTTTACTCTGTGTAATAGGCTCCAAGTTCATCCACCTCATTATAATTGACTCAAATGTGTTCCTTTTTAATAGCTGATTAGTATTCCATTGTAAGTATGTAACACAACTTCTAAATCCATTCACCTGCTGATGGACAACGAGGTTGTTTCCACATCCTAACTATTGTAAATAGGCTACAGTGAACATTGGGGTGCATGTGTCTCTTTCATTTCTGGTTTGCTCAGTGTATATATCCAGCAGTGGAATTGCTAGGTCATATGACAGTTCTATTCCCAGTTTTTTAAGGGATCTCCGCACTGTTCTCAATAGTGACTGTACCAGTTTGCCTTCCCACCAACAGTGTAAGAAGTGTCCCTTTTCTCCACACCCTCTCCAGCATTTATTGTTTGTAGACTTACTGATGATGGCCATTCTGAATGGTTGAGACAATAACCTCATTGTGGTTTTGATTTGCGTTTCTCTAATAATGAGTGAAGTTGAGCATCTTTTCATGTGTTTATGATCCATCTGTATCTTCTTTTGAGAATGTCTGTTTAGCTCTTTTGCCCGTTTTTTGATTGGGTTGTTCATTTTTCTGTTATTGAGCTGCATGAGGTACTTGTATATTTTGGAAATTAATTCTTTGCCAGTTGTTTCATTGGCTATTATTATCTCCATTCTTGTCCTTAGCCTTATGAGGGCTGTCTTATCATGTAATACCTATTGGATTTTAAAAGAATAGAACATATTAAAAAAAATATTCACACTCCCTTGAAGCTACATATTTCTGTAATGTAGTATAAATACTCATGCATTTTGAAACTTTAAAATTCATGCAACTGCTTTAATCAAAAGCACATGTATGTGCTTTAGTAGGTGCAAGTAGAATGAATCAGGATGTGGTTTTTGTGAGTTTTGTCTTCTTCCTCTCACTGTTTTCCTCCACCTCACATATCCACTTCTTCTCTACATCATATAGACAAAGCATTGAATTATAGAATCTTAGATCCAGAAGTATTCTTCTTGTTGTCTATTCACTGTCTGACTCTTTTGCAACCCCATGGACTATAGCCTTCCAGGCTCATCTGTCCATGGGGTTTCCCAGGCAAGAATACTGGAGTGGGTTGCCATTTCCTTCTCCAGGAGATGTTCCCAACCCAGGGATCAAACCCAAGTCTTTTGCAGTTGTAGACAAAGTCTTTACCCCTGAGCCAGCAGGGGTTTCCAAATTATTTATTTATTAGGCTTCTCCAGGTCTTAGTTGCTGCACTTGAATCCTTAGTTGTGCATGTGGGATGTAGTTCCCTGACGAGGAATTGAACCCAGGCCCCCTGCATCGGGAGTGTGGAGTCTTAGCTACTGGACCGCTGTGGAAGTCATGTGAGAATGTTAGTCTCTCAGCTGTGTCTGACTCTTTGCGACCCCATGAACTGTAGCCCGCCAGGCTCCTTTGTCCATGGAATTCTCTAGGTAAGAAGACTAGAGCGGGTAGACATTTCCTTCTCCAAGGGTTCTTCCCGAGCCACAGTTCAAACCCTGGTCTCCTGAATTTAAGGCATATTCTTTACTGTCTGAGCCACCAGAGAAATCTGACGGGCCCTTGCAGGCCTAATTTTCTCATTTTTCACAATGAGGAGACAGGGTTAGAGAGGTGACTGGTGCCTTGGATGACATGTGGTAATTTCAACACTAATTTTCATAACCTTCTTTCTCTCTCTTCACCCAGAACCAAAGGTAATCCCTTTGGTGTTGACAAGGAAAGCTAGAGTTGAAACTGTCACATATTTTTCAAATAAGGCAACCTAAACAAAAATCATGTTTTGAGCAAGCTGCATTCACTGTTCACACATAGCTCTTTTTTAAAATTAAATTTATTTATTTTTAAATTGAAGGATAATTGCTTTACAGTATTGTGTTGGTTTCTGCCAAACATCAACATAAATCAGTCATAGGTGTACCTATGTCCCCCCCTCATAAGCCTCCCTCCAGTGTCCCTCCCTAGCCCATTCCTCTCGGTTGTTACAGAGCCCTGTTTTGAGTGCCCTGAGTCATACAGCAGATTTCCATTAGTTATCTATTTTACATATGGTAATATATGTTTCCATGTTCCTCTCTCCATACATCCCACCTCTCCTCCCCCCCAAACCAAAGTGTCCATAAGTCTGTTCTTTGTGTCCGTGTCTCTGTTGCTACCCTGAAATTACAGTGCTCATGCAGTATATTTACAATAGCTCAGACATGGAAACAACCTAGACATCCATCAACAGATGAATGGACAAAGAACCTGTGGTACATATATACCAGGAAATATTACACACATAGCTTTTAATTTACTAAATGTTTCAGTAAATGTTTCCCTTTTCTCCGCATCCTCTCCAGCATTTATTGTTTGTAGACTTTTTGATAGCAGACGTTCTGACCAGCGTGAGTCGGTACCTCATTGTGGTTTTGATTTGCATTTCTCTGATAATGAGTGATGTTGAGCATCTTTTCATGTTTGTTAGCCATCTGTATGTCTTCCTTCGAGAAATGTCTGTTTCATCCTTTGGCCCATTTTTTGATTGGGTCATTTATTTTTCTGGAATTGAGCTGCTTGTATATTTTTGAGATTAATTCTTTTTCAGTTGCTTCGTTTGCTATTATTTCCTCCCATTCTGAAGGCTTTCTTTTCACCTAGCTTATAGTTTCCTTAGTTGTGCAAAACTTTTAAGTTTAATTAGGTCCCATTTTGTTTATTTTTGCTTTTATTTCCATTACTCTGGGAGGTGGGTCATAGAGGATCCTGCTGTGATTTATGTCAGAGAGTGTTTTGCCTATGTTTTCCTCTAGGAGTTTTATAGTTTCTGGTCTTACATTTAGAAGCAAAATGCTAGATATCAAAGCTAGAAAGAGAAATTTGGCATGACTGACTCTTTTTGCCCAGCTATGTACTGACAGATGTCATCTTATGCTTTGCATTGTTGAGCTTCAAAATATTGTGTTTTTAACAAATTCAAAGTTTGTAGCAACCCTGTGTTTTCAGATGATAACATTTAAAAAAAATGTATTGGAGAATAGTTGATTTACAATACTGTGTTAGTTTCAAGTTTACAGCAAAAAGGATCAGTTATGCATATACACGTATCAACTCTTTTCAGATTCTTTTCCCATATAGATGATTAGAGTGTTGAGTATAGCCTCCTGTGCTCTAAAGTGGGTTCTTACTAATTATCTATTGTATATGTCATGCGTGATCATGCATGTGTGCTCCATCGAATCTGATTCTTTGTGACTCTATGGACTGTAGCCTGCCAGGCTTGTCTATCCATAAGACTTCCTGGGCAAGAATGTTGAAGTGGGTTGACATTACCTACTTCAGAGAATCTTCCCAACCCAGGGATCGCATCTGTGTCTCCTCTGTCTCCTGCATTGGCAGGCAGATTCTTTACCACTGAGCTATCTGATGTGTATATATCAATGCCAATCCCCCAATTTCTCCCTACACCCTCTTCCCCCCAGTAGATGGGTAGCATTTTTTCACAATAAATTATTTTTTTAATTAAAGTATGTACATCATTTTAAACAAATTGCTATAGCATGCTTAATAGGCTGTAGTTTAGTATTAACATTGGATGGTAAAGAATCTGCCTGCAATGTGGGAGACTTGGGTTTGATCCCTGGGTTGGGAAGATCCCCTGGAGGAGGGCATGGCAACTCACTCCAGTATTCTTGCCTGGAGAATTCCCATGGACAGAGGAGCTTGGCTGGCTATAGTCCACGGGGTTGCAAAGAGTCAGACACGATTGAGTGACTAAGCACAGCACATAGTATAAACATAACTTTTATATATACTGAGAAACCAAAAATTTTGTGTGACTCACTTTGTTGGGATATATTATTCCTTGCAGTGGCCTCTAAGTACACCCATAAAGTCTCTGAGGTATGCCACAGCTTGGTGGTAAACACATATATATATGATAATTTAATATGCCTGTTTAAAATTGTGAGAGAGGTATATTTAGATTGCAATGAGAGTACCCAACTCCCATCTGATGTATTCTTTGATGATTGTCAGTTTGCAACCTGTTAAAAGAAATAATGTCATACATATGTTGGGCTCTTGATGGATGAGATCAGTGATGTAGAAAAGAAAGGAAAAAAGAAATTGTGTCAGTGCAAACCACATAGTTTGATGTTTGTGGAGAGCTGCACAGAATCCTGTATCTCTAGAGTGTGAAGTTTAATTCTGAAAGTGGTAGTAGGGGTAATACAGTTAAAGAACAAGGCAGTGTGAGGACATGAAGAAACATAGAGCCTGGGCCTTACTTTTCAAGCCATGGCAGCACCTGAAGTATGTTGAGCCAGTAAAGATGGCCAGTCTTACATTTTCCATCCTGTGGTCAGAAGTTTGGAGAATGGATTTAAGGATAGCAGACTGAGAATCAATGAACATTTTGCCTCATTCCAAGAAATAGGCAGTAGGCAAGTGGATTGCACTTGCTTTACTGGGAACGGAGAGGGGGAAGGACTGATGGATATTTGAAATCAACAGGATTTGCTGTTTAGTAAACTAGAGTGACAAGGCTAACTGTCAGGTTGCTTCTTCTTTTTAAAAATTAACTTATAGTTGATTTAGAATGTTGTGTTGGTTTCAAGTGTACAGCCAAGTTTGGTTGTACACACACACACACACACACACACACAGCTCTAAGCCTGCGGTCGTTTGAGCCAGCTTCACAAGTCTGTCCCTGGTGAGTCTTCCCTCCTAAATAAATGCCTTTACTGATTACAACTAGAGCATGATTACACATGTGCTGTAATAGTCTCTCATTTGATACAGATAGTTCTTCTCTAATTATTTTAAATTGTTATATTTTTAATTGCCCACTAGCTTTAACATGTATTGTATGTCTAAGAAAACGCTAATTTCTTAAATCTCTAGATTGAAATGATAGGCTCTGGTAAAGGAAACCTATTTCTGTCACCAATACTAAAATAAATCTAGGCTTAAATTTTCTGATCAGCCTTACATCCATGTCCTGAGTTGTGATTAGTGAATCAGGATGGTGATGATGATGACCATTAATGTTAACTTTTCAAACACAGAATATATTTTTAAGTTGTATTACATTTAATGACATTTATTGGGTTGAATGGTTGAAACATTTACCTAGTTAGATTCATATGTCCTAAACACATAGTAAATCAGCAAAAAGTAGATTTTTTTTTCCGTAGTATACTTGGAGTATTTCTATCTCAGGTTTTGAAATATAAATGCATTACTTTCCTATAAAAATGCCATCCATGTACACCAGATTTTCTTGTTCATGATATATTTCAATATCAGAGTCAAAATAACTTGAATTTAATTATTACACCCCAATTGGACTAAATCGTTAATTTGACATATGCTATAAGTTAATACATTATTCAGTATTTTTTCATTAGTAAGACATTTCATTACTATAAATTAGTACTAATTATAAAAAAATTACTTAAGAAAAAGCCGTCTCAACCAAAAGAATTAAGAGTTCTTTACTAGCCACTGAGATATCATCTATCAAACATAAAACATTAATTTATCCTAGTTAAGAATGAGATTTCAATTTCAAACAATTATACTTTGCTTTTGGTGTGGGTTTAAACCTGATTAAAGTAATAAGACAATGTAGTCTCACTATAAAGTTAGACGCTAGCCAATGATTCTTTATCTGTCTACTTAATATTAAAATAAATTGACTCAGATCATGTACTGGTGGATGGAAGAAGCAGGCTATGGCATAAGTTAAGAGTCAGAAGAACCAGTTCGGGAAACAAATCATCCCACAGATTTTACACACCCTGAGAAATGGAAAAACCATAAAAATATGTCTCAGCCAGAAGTAATGGCTTATGGTGGTCAGTGTTGGGTTCATGGCCTCCGGAGGAGAAGATTTCACTCTGGAACCAAAGACACAGTGTCAGTCACTCAGAGCTTTGTGTAGGAGAGATTTTATTAAAGGGAAAGGATAGGGATGCTTCTGACATAGGCATAAGCAGCGAGTAGAAAGAGTATCCACCCTAACTACTCTGAGCAGGGCATTATGTATTTTTCAGCTGGCTGCTGAAAATAGATAAAAAGCATCTGGCTGCTCAAGGTTGTAAAAGTTCCAACAGACCCTTTCCCAAGGCATACATCTTGAGATAACTTTAGTACAAGATTAGCCAGAAGAAGCCGGTTCTGGTCAGTGTGTCTCTGGGTGAGATATATTGTTGCTGAGAAGACAGGCAAAATTTGTTAACAATTATAATTATTAACATAGATCCTAAGAAAAGCATACCCATGGGTAAGCTATATTATTGTGCTGTGTAATCATTAGCTCCACACCTAAATAAAGGCCAGGTCTCAAGTAAGATACATTGTTGCACTATCAGTACAGTTCAGTTCAGTTCAGTCAATCAGTCTTGTCCGACTCTTTGCGACCCTATGAATTGTAGCACGTCAGGCTTCCCTGTCCATCACCAACTCCGGGAGTCCACCCAAACCCATGTCCATCGAGTCAGTGATGCCATCCAGCCATCTCATCCTTTGTCGTTCCCTTCTCCTCCTGCCCACAATCCTTCTCAGCATGAGGGTCTTTTCCAATGAGTCAACTCTTCGCATGAGGTGGCCAAAGTATTGGAGTTTCAGCTTCAGCATCAGTCCTTCCAAAGAACACCTGGGACTGATCTCCTTTAGGATGGACTGGTTGGATCTCCTTGCAGTCCAAGGGACTCTCAAGAGTCTTCTCAAACACCACAGTT
Source organism: Antilocapra americana (assembly GCA_007570785.1). NCBI lineage: Eukaryota > Metazoa > Chordata > Mammalia > Artiodactyla > Antilocapridae > Antilocapra > Antilocapra americana. The sequence continues at coordinate 464,567 of ML660213.1, read as the reverse complement.
CAAAAGCATCAATTATTAGGCGCTCAGCTTTCTTCACTGCCCAACTCTCACATCCATACATAACCACTGGAAAAACTATAGCTTTGACTAGACGGACCTTTCTTGGCAAAGTAATGTCTCTGCTTTTCAATATGCTATCTAGGTTGGTCATAACCTTCCTTCCAAGGAGTAAGTGTCTTTTAATTTCATGGCTGCAATCACCATCTGAAGTGATTTTGGAGCCCCCCAAAATAAAATTTGACACTGTTTCCCCATCTATTTGCCATGAAGTGATGGGATCAGATGCCATGATCTTAGTTTTCTGAATGTTGAGCTTTAAGCCAACTTTTTCACTCTTCTCTTTCACTTTCAGCAAGAGGCTCTTTACTTCCTCTTCACTTTCTGCCATAATAGTGATGTCATCTGCATATCTGAGGTTATTGATATTTCTCCCGGCAATCTTGATTCCAGCTTGTGGTTCCCTCAGCCCAGCGTTTCTCATGATGTACTCTGCATACAAGTTAAATAAGCAGGGTGACAATATACAGCCTTGAGTACTCCTTTTCCTATTTGGAACCAGTCTGTTGTTCCATGTCCAGTTCTAACTGTTGCTTCCTGACCTGCATACAGGTTTCTCAAGAGGCAGGTCAGGTGGTCTGGTAATGGCACACTTAGCATGGCCGAGAAGAGCTACCCTGGGCCGGAGGTCAGGAGGGGCGACAGCTGCGCTTTGCTGGAGCAGCCGTGAAGAGAGACCCTGCATCCAAGATAAGAGAAACTCAGAAGTGTGGCCTGAGAGGAGCTACCCCATGTCCAGGGAGCAGTTGCTGTGCTGGTGCCGGAGGGCCAAGAGGAGCTACTCCACATTCAAGGTCAGGAGGGATGGGCATGGGGAGATACCCCTCATCCAAGGTAAGAGAAACTCAAGCAAGAGGGCAGACATAGTAGAACCATAATCACAGAAAACTAGCCAATCTGATCACATGGACCACAGCCTTGTCTAACTCAATGAAACTAAGCCATGCCGTGTGGGGCCACCCAAGACAGATGGGTCATGGTGGAGAGGTCTGACAGAATGTGGTCCACTGGAGAAGGGAATGGCAAACCACTTCAGTCTTCTTGCCTTGCGAACCCCATGAACAGTATGAAAAGGCAAAAAGATAGGAAACTAAAAGATGAACTCCCCAGGTTGGTAGGTGCCCAATATGCTACTGGAGATCAGTGGAGAAATAACTCCAGAAAGAATGAAGGGATGGAGCCAAAGCAAAAACAATACCCAGTTGTGGATGTGACTGGCGATAGAAGCAAGGTCCAGTGCTGTAAAGAGCAATATTGCATAGGAACCTGGAATGTTAGGTCCATGAATCAAGGCAAATTGGAAGTGGTCAAACCAGAGATGGCAAGAGAGAATGTTGACATTCTAGGAATCAGTGAACTAAGATGGACTGGAATGGGTGAATTAAACTCAGATGACCATTATATCTACTACCGTGGGCAGAAATCCCTTAGAAGAGATGGAGTAGCCATCATGGTCAACAGAAGAGTCTGAAATACAGTACTTGGATGCAATCTCAAAAATGACAGAATGATCCCATTTGTTTCCAACGCAAACCATTTAATATCACGGTAATCCAAGTCTATGCCCCAACCAGTAATGCTGAAGAAGCTGAAGTTGAATGGTTCTATGAAGACCTAAAAGATCTTTTAGAACTAATACCCCCAAAAAGATGTCCTTTTCATTATAGGGGACTGGAATGCAAAAGTAGGAAGTCAGGAAACACCTGGAGTAACAGGCAAATTTGGCCTTGGAGTGAAATTAAGCAGGGCAAAGGCTAATAGAGTTTTGCCAGGAGAACACACTGGTGATAGCAAACAACTTCTTCCAACAACACAAGAGAAGCCTCTACACATGGACATCACCAGATGGTCAACACCGAAATCAGTATCAGTACAGGGTGTAAAAGAAACATGTCCTAAGGCAAAAGAATGTATAACATAATGTTTGCATCCTCCTCCTTTAAGGGCCTTGGACTGCTTATCAACTTTCATAAGCTTTAAGTCTCTCAGATGGAACAGAAGAATTATTATCAAGAGATTTGCAAAACAACTCCATAACTCAAGGATTTACCCCAGCATGAAAGAATGAATGTGAGAAACAGAAGAGTTGATGAAAGAGCTTCCTGTCCAAGCGAATTCCCACCAATACTTTCTTCAGATGTCCAAAGATGACCCAGAATACTGTGGATGGGACCGGCATGAAGGCCAAGTTGCTGGTGGCAGGGTCCATCTCCGCTACAGTATGGTGGTTTGTGGGTTCAGAGCTTGTGGACCAAGTGGCAAGGGGTATTGGAATACTGTGCACCGAGATGAATGGCCAGGAAAGGAGTTCAGACGATCATTGGTAAAATGTGGCAACTGATCTTTTCATCCATGTTTTTACCTTCTAAATTCGTCTACCTAGGTTAGTATCCTGAACCTGATATTTATGTTTAACAGTGTTAAAGGACTATATACATATATGAAAGTGAGATGAAAGTGTTAGTTGCTCAGTCATGTCCAACTCTTTGCAACCCCATGGACTGTAGCCTGGCAGGCTCCTATGTCCATGGAATACTCCAGGCAAGAATATTGGCATGGGTTGTTTCTTCTTCCAGAGGATCTTCCTGACCCAAGGATCAAACATGGGTATCCTGTATTACAGACAGATTATCATCTGAGCCACTAGGGAAGCCTGTGTGTGTGTAATGTATTTTGAATATTACTAAACTGAGAGTATTGACTATGAAGGAGGAGGCAAAAATTTACAGTGTCATGAGAAGGAAAAATAGTTTGGTACACTGTGTTTACAGTTTTTGTTCCTCAAGTTTAGTGTTTCTTCTAAGCTTTAACAGTTAATAGTAAGATGAAAGTTGATGTAGGATATTTCCTTTTCATATTTCAAATACCTTGTCCTTTAGAAACTAGCAGATTTAGAAACTGCATTTTTAAAAAGTTCCTACTGTGAATTGCTTTCTGTGTTGTCAAATATCCTGAGTATTTGCTTGAAAAGGCTATCTCTAATAAAAACCCCCAATTATGATGCTTATAAAAGATTAGTTTGAGAATTTGGGCTGTGAAAGATATCTCAGATATATATATTTTGAATGCATATTGTTTCATTTAAGGAAAAAGAAAGTTATCTGTTTTTAGGGTTACCAGTGGGCAAGAAAAACAAAGTATTCACTGAGGAGATAAAAATTCTGGAGGTTAGGAAGTTTGGGTATATAAAGTTGCATTGAATATATCTTAACACCTATTTTCATGATTACCTTGCTTTCAAAGTAGTTAAAAGATTCTGATGTTTCATTCTTACACGGTAGCATTTTGACAGGGCATTATCAATTTGTTACCCAGTGATAAGACTTTGAAAACTAGTAAAGGAGAAATCAGAAACAAAGCCAAGCAGATGAAGATGACTAGGTAATAGAGCTATACTCACCTGAATCAAATCAGGATGCACTGGAAATTTAACGAGCACTGGTAAATTCAGTTTAAGTAATTTGATTCCAAAATATTAATTCTTGATCATATTTAATGAGAAAATAAATTAGTGTTATACATGAAGAATTCAACATGGTGTTACCAGCTGATTGTGCCTAGGCTGATTTCTACCTGCATATGTATTTTCTTTGGCTAGAGCATTGTTTTATTTATTTTTAAGTGTGAATGTTTTTAAATAAAACATATGTTACCTACTTTAATGTGTTTCAAAATTTGAAAGCTACTCAGGTTTCCCTGGAAGTCCAGTGTTTAAGACGCTGTGCTTTCAATGCAGGGAATAGGGGTCTGGTCTCTGGTCAGGAAGCTAAGACCCCATAGGTCATATGGTGCCTGCCAAAAATAAAAATAAAAAAATTGACAGATACTCACAATATAAGAAACATATTTTATGTTGTTGCACAGATTCCCTTCATACACACACACACGTACAGACATGCACACACACAAATACAAAACGGTACTTATCTTCATTTCATCCATGGAATATATTCTGATAGTTTTAGTTTAGTCTAGTCTACCCTGTCCTACCCTACTCAGTTCTATTCTTTCATTTAAAAGGGCTGGCTGGGGCCCACTGAATTCAAACTGAAGTTTGAAAAATATGACCTATTCTCTTATCCTTGGCAAATGTCGACATTTTCATTACCTTTCTTGCCCTCAAAAATATTTGCAGTTTTGAATCCCTAAATAAAGGAAGAAAAATTTGCTGTACAATCTGGAGAGAATAGTTTTCAAAACTGGCCAGCTGACAAGCATGAGAGTAATAATGTTGCGGGGAGGAGCAGAATCTTAGATTCAGGAAGAAAAGATCAATATTTTAAATATTACTGTTTACAATTAAGCATCAAGATAACCAGTGAAGCTCTTACTCTTGCTTTTAACTGCAAGAGTAGAAAACCCCAACACAAAGTACATTAAACAGGAAGGGTATAAACTAAAAGCATACTGGGTTAAGCAATAAAGATATTTGTTGTCTCCTATGTTTAGTAGTCCAGAGGTTGGGTGACTTTCTACCTTACGGTTTGATGATGTTAACAAGCAGCTATCTTTTTTTTTTTTCTGTCTTAGCATTTTACTATTTTGCATATTTGATTAATCCTAAGGCTTGTTCTCCCTGCCAGATAACTGCCAGTGATAATGGCATGCTTTGTTGGTCACAGAACAAAAGAAAAAATCTATCCTCTAGGCATGGAATGCATGCTTCAAGGATATATTGACTGGGTTGATTTAGATCATTTGCTCACCATTAGACTAATAACAACCTTCAGGAGATTGCCATCAATTGATTGGCTTCAACTAATTCAGATATCCTCCTGGAAACTAGAATGAGTTCATCTTCCCCTAGTCACAGACTTCTGTCATAGCTCAGCGGGTAAAGAATCTACCTGAAATGCAGGAGACTCCCAGTTCCATTCTCTGGGTTGGGAAGATCCACTGAAGAAGGGATAGGCTACCCACTCTAGTATTATCAGGCTTTCCTAGTGGCTCAGCCAGTAAAAAATCTGCCTGCAATGTAGGAGACCTGAGTTCGATCCCTGGGTTGGGAAGATCCTCTATAAAAGGGAAAAGCTACCCACTCTACTATTCTGGTCTGGAGAATTCCATGGACTGTACAGCCCATGGGGTTGCAGACTTTTTCACACAGCTGAGGAGTAGACTTTGCATCAAATCCAGGATCCTGTTAGAATGAGAAACAGTGGAGGTTGGGCCTAGATAGTAAGTGCTGGCAAGGCAGATCCATGGTTTTGTTTTTAGCACTTCTCACTCTGGGACCATCTTGTTTCATGGCTTCCACATTCTTCAAGTGCCTATAGCTGAAGAATTCAACTGTTTTGATGAAGTTCACCTTTATCCTAGGATCTGGGATCCATACCATCCTTAATCCTGTACCAGAGGAGAGGCAAGTTAGCTCTGTTTTATACCAAGTTTACTTAACATTAAATATCTTCATTTGTGTAATTTTTCTAACCATTTACTATACTTAGAGTGATTAAGATTCATTGTTGTTTTACTGCCAAGTCCTTCCCCTATTTTATTTTTCATTCCCCTGTATCTCAGTATATATGATGAAAATAATGTATAATTTCTTATCATATTTAGGACTTTAGCCTTGTCTTGTTGAGTCAATCTGATTGCCTAGGGGTTTGAGTCTTCCCCTGATAACAAATTTTTTGTTTTCATAAGACCATGTTTCCTAATGAAAGACATCTCCTTGCTTATTTGGACTTCTAAATATCTCCTGGCCCTTGTTTTCCAGTTGCCATAGTTCTGGGTACATTGTTGATTTCTGCTGAATTTATTTAATAATAACTGCTTTTCTTTGAATCTTCATACATCTTGTCACAATTTCTAAGAACTACTCTCTGATCCACTGGAATTCTTTTTATGATCTGTTTCAGATTTTCTCCAAAAGTTATTGATGCTTTCTATATTTTTTAAATTAAAATATAGTTGATTAACAATGTTGTGTTCATTTCTACTGTATAGCAAAATGAATCAGTTACACACACACACACACACACACACACACACACATATAATTGTTGTTGTTGTCCTGTAGCATGCCAGGCTTCCCTGTCCTTCACCATCTTACAGAGCTTGCTCAGCCTCATGTCCGTGGGGTTGGTGATGTCATCCAGCCAGCTCATCTGCTGTCATACCCTTCTCCTCCTGCCTTCAATCATTCCCAGCATCAGGGGTTTATCTGAGTCAGCTCTTTGCATCAAGTGGCCAAATTATTGGAGTTTCAGCTTCAACATCAGTCCTTCCAATAAATATTTAGATCATTTGCTCACCATTGGACTAATAACTAAGTTGATTTCCTTTAGGATTGACTGATTTTATCTCCTTGTTATCCAAGGAACTCTCAAAAGTCTTGTCCAACATCACAATTCAAAGGCATCGATTCTTTGGTGCTCAGCCTTCTTTTTGGTCCAACTCTCACATCTATACATGATTAATGGAAAAAACCATAGCTTTGACTATATGGACTTCTGTATGCAAAGTAATGTCTCTGCTTTTGAATACTCTGTCTAGATTTTTCATAGTTTTTCTTCCAAGGAGTATGTATCTTTTAATTTCATGGCTTCAGTCACCATCTGCAGTGATTTTGGAGCCCAAGAAAATAAAGTCTGTCATTGTTTTCCTTGTTTTTCCCATTTATTTGCCATGAAGTAATGGGACTGGATGCTGTGATCTTAATTTTTTGAATGATGAGTTTTAAGCCAGTTTTATTCACTTTCCTCTTTCACTCTCAAGAGACTTTTTAGTTCTTCTTTGTTTCTGCGACTAGAGTGGTAACATTTGCATATCTTAAGTTGTTGATATTTCTCCCAGCAATCTTGATTCCAGCTTGTGTTTCATCCAACCTGGCATTTTGCATGATGTACTCTGGATAGAAATTAAATAAGCAGAGGGACAATATACAACCTTGACATACTCCTTTTCCAATTTTGTACAAGTTCCTTAATGGTATTTAAGAATCTTGAGACTGTGATTATAGTTCATTAATTTCTTTTACCCCACTCACTGCCACAGAGTTTATCCTTGAGACTGAAAGACATTCAATCAATATATATTTAATGAATGCATGAAGCAATACGTCTATTGAATCTTTAGCTTCATTTTGCTCTGCAAATATCTTTTGGTACCTGTAAGTCTCTTTCCACTGCTCCTAACATCCGTCACTGACTCTGAACAACTCTACTGTTTAGAGTCCTGGATGGTGAAAAAACTGATGCATTATACTGCTGGAGGAGCCTGCATAATATTTAAATGGTGCTGACGTATCCAACCCTGCTACTCTTCATTGAAGAATATCCAATCCTCAAGTCATGGTCCTGGCAGAAATGAAGCAGTAGAACCCTGTTATTCACAGAATTACCACTTTCTAAAGTACATGAAAATACTAATTCTGGGACTTCCCTTGAAGACTCTATGCCTCCAATGCAGCAGACTTGGTCCAAGTCTCTGGTTGGGGAGCTATGATCCCACAGGCTGTGTGGCATAACCAAAAAATAAAATTAAATTAAAAAAATAAAATACAATTATTTATTAATATGGATGTTGGAAAATATCCTTTAAAATATTATTTCTGAGATCAGTTCTAATCAGTACAATATTGAGTAGCTTCCTTAAATGAAATGGATTGAGGAACTTCCTTCAAGGCTAGTTGACATGCTAACATGATATAGAGCTTGAAACAGTTTAAAAAAAAAAAAGATAGGACTACAGATGTTACCTGAACTTGATCCCAAATCATATGCTTTAGATTAAATCACAGAAATATTTAACACATTTTCGTTGTATACCTAAAATACATAGAGTGAAAGTGAGAAAAATGTTTACAAACTTATGACCATTTTTAGGAATAGTATGTGAACTAAAACTATAAATTCATCTTCATGGAAGGATTTAAGTCTCTATGTGGACATTCAGGAAAGAGCTTGGGAAGATTTTGTTTACTTGTATACATATTCAGAGTACACTTTAGCATTATACTTTTCATTCAATGGGGATGTAAGTGGAATCTCCTTTCTATAAATGTCTCTTGCTTGTATTATTTTGATTTCTAACAGAAGGATAATTCCATGACAGCAGACCTTTATGGAGGCACACCAAAGGAAAATAAATTACAAGATTGACAGAGAGATCCTCATTTGAATAGGCAGTAGTACAAGCTGGAAAATTGTTGAAACCAAACAAAGTATGTTTAGAATTCATGGTTTTCATGATTACATTTAACTGATACCACCACGACTGAAGAAAACATAAGTAAAAAAATGTATTTTAGGTCCTCCGCCCAGTTTTTGATTGAGTTTTTTTTTTAATTGAGCTGCATGAGCTATCATTTCTCCAAAGAAGACATACAGATGGCCAAAAAGCACATGAAAAGATGCTCAACATTACTAATTATTAGAGAAATGCAAATTAAAACTATAATGAGGGGTGTCATCCACACTGGTCAGAGTGGCCATCATCAAAAAGTCTACAAGTAAATGCTGGAGAGGATGTGGAGAAAAGCGAACCTTCCTATACTGTTGCTGAGAATGTTAATTGGTATAGTGGCTATGGAGAAGAGTGTGGAGATTCCTTATAAAACTAAAAATAGAACTACTACATGACCCAGCAATCCCACTCCTGGGCACAAACTCAGCAAAAATCAAAACTGAAAAAGAAACATGCACCCCAATATTCATTGCAACACTATTTACAATAGCAGACATGGAAGCAACCTATATGTCCAGCCACAGAGTAATGGATAAAGAAGGGGTACATATATACAATGGAATATTATTTGGCCTTGAAAGGAAAGAAAGTGTGCCATTTGCAAAGATGTGGATGAATCTATAGGCTGTCATATAGTGTGAAATAAGTCAGAAAGAGAAAAAACACATATTGTGTAATATTACTTATATATGGAATGAGAGATATGGTACAGGTGAACTTATTTGCAAAGCAGAAATAAGACACAGATGTAGAGAACAAACGTGGCTGCCAAGTGCTGGAAAAGGGGTAGATGAATTGGGAGACTGGGGTTGCCATATAAACATGACTGTGTATTAAATAGGTAACTAATGAGAACCGAGTGAATAGCACAGGGAGCTCTGCTCAGTGCTCTCTGGAGACCTAAATGGGAAGGAAATCCAAAAAAAGGGAGATATTTGGATATGGATAGCTGATTCACTTTGCTGTACAGTGAAAGCTAACACAGTATTGTAAAGCAAATATACCCCAATAAAAATTAATTAAAACACATTTACCTCTTAAAACAGTACTAGTTTGGGAGATTTAAATGCTCCCTTCTCCATCTCTAAAGATCTGAATATAAGTAATATTTTCATTAAATCTTGGCAGATAATCAAATGCAGCAAAATTTGTAACTAAATATTTTAAATAAGAGAATCTTAATTTCATCTGAGTAGAATTGCTTCAAATGAATTTTTTTTTAATGCTGAGTAATATTCCACTGTGTATATGTACCACAGCTTTCTTATCCATTCATCAGTTGATGGGCATCTAGGTTGCTTCCATGTCTTGGCTATTGTAAACAATGAAGCGATGAACAATGGGGTACACGTGGCTCTTTCAATTCTGGTTTCCTCGGTGTGTATGCCCAGCAGTGGGATTGCTGGGTCATATGGCAGGACTATTTGCAGCTTTTTAAGGAGCCTCCACACTGTTTTCCATAGTGGCTGTACTAGTTTGCATTCCCACCAACAGTGTAAGAGGGTTCCCTTTTCTCCACATCCTCTCCAGCATTTATTGCTTGTAAACTGGAGCCCATTATCCAGAGTGAAGTAAGCCAGAAGCAAAAACAACAATACAGTATATTAATACATATATATGGAATTTAGAAAGACGGTAACGAGAACCCAACATGCGAGACAGCAAAAGGAATGCAGATGTATAGAATAGACTCGTGGACTTTGGGGATGAGGGTAAGGGTGGGATGATATGGGAGAAGGACATTGAAACAAGTTAATTATCATATGTCCAATCAATCACCAGCCCAGGATTGATGCTCGGGGCTGGTGCAGCGAGATTTCCTGGGGGGGAGGGAGGAGGGAGGGGAGTTCTGGAGGGGAAGCATATGTAAACCCATGGTGATATCATGACATTGTATGGCAAAAACAATAAAAAAAAAGATAATCTTAATTTCAAATGTTGTATCACCTTTAAGTGTATTTATACCTATCAGTTCATAGTTCTGATTTATATTGGATTGGCTAAAATGTTCATTTGGGTTTCCCATTAATCTTATGAACTTTTTGGCCAACCCAATATTATTAAATCACATTCACTCTGCCAGTGATAACAATACTAACAAAGGCATGGACTTTATTTTTATAACCATGATCTTGCTTTGGAACCTTCCTATTTAAAACAAAAATTTCTTCTATTCTCCTTCAACTACATTTCTCCACTAAGAATTAAGAAGTATTGCTAGCATTTTTTAAAATGAGAAATGCCAAACTTCTAAATTTAAGGCAGTTCCAACCTGAATTTTATGTTAGAATATCAAGTATTAAAGAAGTGATATATTGTGACATTACCATTCAAAGCATTCATAATTATATGTTTTGCTTTTTTGTGGGTTCCAGCTTCATAGAAAAAACTTTCATAATCCATCCTAATGAATTATCCAAAAACCAACAGTCTACATTATAACAAAGTAACTTTTGGGGAAAGAAAACCTCAGCTCTAGCAAATTTTTAATAAAATAAAGTATGATCAAAAAAGCTGGCTTCCTTGCTAAATGTAAATATAAATGTTATAAATAATTTCAAATCAAATTAATTTATATATGTAACTAGAGATGGCATTTCATTTTACATTTACTTGTTCATGCAGTAAAGAACAGTGTGTATTGGAAATCAATACTGTTAGGAAAAAAGAAAAAAGGCCCAGAGTTTGTTAATTTTGCACCTTTAATCAAATCAAAACGGGAACTATAGAATTAGGAGAGACAGTACAAGCAGTTAAGGTCAGCACGTTGACTCTAAGTACATTCAGAATTGTTTTCCCATACTAGCCATGTCACTATGAACTGTCAGAAAGTTGGAAAAATCTTGTAAACAGGTTGTGAGGATAAAAAAAATTACTGGATCTAAAGTTCCTAGACGTTTAAAGTATAAATATAGTTATTATTATTTTATTGTTATTACCTACACAGTCTACAGAATAGCATCTATATGATATTCATACAGAATTAATCCAGCGTGCAGAATGAAAAAGCCACGTTGAAAAGTTGTCAGTAACTTTGTCTTTTGGAGTTCAGCAAAAAGCTTTCCTGCAGAGGAGTTTCATGTGTTTAACTGAACTCTTGGAAAAGGAAAAAGGATATAAGAAAAGAAGAATTTAGTATATCCATTCATTATCCTGGCATAATATTTTATTTATTTTTCCTATAGATTTTTAAAATGTAATGCTCACATGTAATCTGTCTTATAGAAGGTGAAAGTTAGTATTGCATTTCTTATTCTCTACTTTGTTTCTCTTTGGGTAGAAACCTCTTTAAGGGAAAAAAATCATATAATAAATATTTTTGTTTTGTAATTATCTTAAAGTATGTAGTAAAATATATACATATCAAAGTATAATAAAATTTAAAAATTTTAATCCTAATTTTTAGAATGTCAATGTAGTATATTATACATCACTATGAAATGGGAATCATTTTTAGTTATGTGACAAAAAATCTTATCCTATCTATCTTCTAAAATTATTTCTAAACCAGTTGGTTTTCCTTGAAAGGGAATACTGAAGTATCCTAGGATAAAAAAGAAACTCTAACCTTTTAAAAATATGTTTTAATCCTTGACTATTTGAGCCATTCTGATAAAACAAGAGGAATTTTAAACTAGCCAAAAGGGAAAAACAAAGCAACAAGAACAACTAAAACTTCTAATATCGGCTAAAGTAGAAGGTTCTAATTCATTGAAACTAATTTGTTATATGCTTGAGAGAATCTTCGAGCTGCAGGAAGCTGGGTATTAATACATGGGCAAGCACAAGACAGACAACGCAGATGCTGCATTAACCAAAACTCTCTGAAATTGGTGAGCAGCTGTGAAGTTTGAGATGGCCATTCCGGCACATAATAAAAGCAAGGACCTAAAATGATGCTACTCTATGTTAAAAAAAAAATATGTGTATATATAAGAAAGTAAAGAGTTTAAGGAGGAAAAGAAAAACTAAATTGCGTTGTGAGACCTGGCTAAAATCAAATTATAAACCCCTAACAAGAGAGAAGTAGTCAATCATACTTTATGAGGATTAGGGTTTTCCCCAGGCAATAAACCCTAAATTCCCAGAGTCAATTGAAATGTAAATCACCTAGCCATCATTTTAAAATCTAATATATCTTCATTAATCTAAATCTATAGCTAGCCAATGCAGGGTCCATCTCAATCATAATTCAGAATTGTGCTATTAATTCACAAATGACTTCTAAATTTTCATCTCTCGAGAAATTGAAGACCCTGACAGCTCTAACATTCTGTATGGTAGGCTGCATGCTGTACCTGGAAGAGAATCTGACACAATCACATTCTCTTGATATCAATATTTACTAGTAAAGTTTTGGTCAGGGGTAAACGTCTTCTAAATGTTTTGACCCTCACTTCCCCCAACTCTATTGGAATGTCTCTAGTTACTATGTCCTTTGTCTTCCTCCCTTCCTTCTTGAACCCATTCTTGTCAATCTTTCATTTTTATCACTCCATTGAGACAACTCATGCCCAAGTCACGAATAAACTCTATCATACTAAATCTGATGATCAGAGCGCCATCTGTATTTCACTCCATTGCCAGGAACATTTCATGGAGTACAATTCATTTAACTTGACTTCCTAGAGTCCAACTCTCTTTCAGTAAAACTCTTATATTATTAGCTATTCTTTCTCAGTCTCTATTTTAAATTATCTCCTTCATTTTAAAATAAGCAATACAAAGAAACTTAGGGTGAAGGTAAAAATGTATGTTGCTTTATATTTCAAGAGCATGCAAAGGATCTGAGTGTTTTATTGTTTGCAATTTAATTACTCAGTTCAGTTCAGTTGCTCAGTCGTGTCCAAGTCTTTGCGACCCCATGGATGCAGCACACCAGGCCTCCCTGTCCATCACCAACTCTCGGAGCATGTTCATCGAGGTGGTGATGCCTTCCAATCATCTATCTCATCCTCTGTCGTCCCCTTCTCCTCCCGCCTTCAATCCTTCCCAGCCTCAAGGTCTTTTCCAATGAGTCAGTTCTTCACATGAGGTGGCCAAAGTATTGGAGTTTCAGCTTCAGAATCAGCCCTTCTAATGAACACCCAGGACTGATCTCCTTGAGGATGGACTGGTTGGATCTCCTTGCAGTCTAAGGGACTCTTAAAGAGTCCTCTTCAACACCACAGTTCAAAAGCATCAATTCTTTGGTACTGAGCTTTCTTTAGTCCAACTCTCACATCCATACATGACTGCTGGAAAAACCATAGCCTTGACTAGATGGACATTTGTTGGCAAAGTCATGTCGCTGCTTTTCAATATGCGGTCTAGGTTGGTCATAGCTTTTCCTCCAAGGAGCAAGTGTCTTTTGTTATCATGGCTTTGGTCACCATCTGCAGTGATTTTGGAGACCCAAAAAATAACGTCTGTCACTGTTTCCACTGTTTCCCAATCTATTTTCCATGAAGTTATGGGGCTGGAGCCACAATCTTAGTTTTGTGAACGTTGAGTTTTAAGCCAACATTTTCACTCTCCTCTTTCACTTTCATCAAGAGGCTCTTTAGTTACTCTTCACTTTCTGCCATAAGGGTGGTGTCATCTGCGTATCTGAGGTTATTGATATTTCTCCTGGCATTCTTGATTTCAGCTTGTGCTTCATCCAGCCTGGCATTTTGCATGATGTACTCTGCATGTAAGTTAAATAAGCAGGGTAACAATATACAGCCTTGATGTACTCCTTCCCAATTTGGAATCAGTCTGTTGTTCCATGTCCAGTTCTAACTGTTGCTTCTTGGCCTGCATACAGATTTCTCAGGAGGCAGGTAAGGTGGTCTGCTATTCCTCTCTCTTGAAAAATTTACCATAGCTTCTTGTGATCCACACAGTGAAGGATTTGGCATAGTCAATAAAGCAGAAGTAGATGTTTTTCTGGAACTCTCTTGCTTTTTCAACGCTCCAACGGATGTTGGCAATTTGATCTCTGGTTCCTCTGGCTTTTCAAATCCAGCTTAAACATCTGGACATTCATGGTTCACATATGGTTGAAGCCTGGCTTGGGGAATTTTGAGCATTACTTTGCTAGCATCTGAGATAAGTGCAATTGTGCAGTATCTGAACATTCTTTGTTATTGCCTTTCTTTGGGATTGGAATGAAAACTGACCTTTTCCAGTCTTGTGGCCACTGTGGAGTTTTCCAAATTTGCTGGCAGGTTGAGTGCAGCCCTTTCACAGCATCATCTTTTAAGATTTTAAATAGTTCACCTGTAATTCATCAACTCCACTATCTTTGTTAATAGTAATTCTTCTGAAGCTCCACTTGACTTCACACTTCAGGATATGTGGTTCAAGGTGAGTAACCATGCCATTGTGATTATCTAGGTCATTGAGTTCTTTTTTGGGTAGTTTTACTGTGTATTCTTGCCACCTCTTTTTTCAAATTAATTAATTTATTTTAATTTGAGGATAGCTACTTTACAATATTGTGATGATTTTTGCCATACATCAACATGAATCTGTCATGTATATGCATGTGTCCCCTCCACTTTTTGTAGTTTGTATAGAACTTTTTTGTATAGTTCTTCTGTGAACCTCTGCCACCTCTTCTTAATATCTTCTGCTTCTCTTAGGTTCTTACTGTTTCTGTCCTTTATCGTCCTTCATCCTTGCATGAAATGTTCCCTTGACATCCTCCAACTTTCTTGAGGAGATCTCTTGTCTTCCCCATTCTATTATTTTCCTCTATTTCATTGCATTGTTCATTTAAGAAGACTTTCTTCTCTCTCTTTCGTATTCTCTTGCCAGTATATATTTTGGCAGAAGAGGTGAGTATCCAGGGTAAGAGATAAAAGATAGTTTATTACTCACAGCCATAGCAGTAGCCAGAGTGACACTGTTGGGTCAGTTAACCCAGCCCCTAGTCCCCCAAGACTGAAATGATGGGGTCTTTTTTCTGCCTGTGTACACAGTAGACAGTACTGCATGGGAGAAATCCTGATACTTAATTAATCTTTGAGTGCTTAGTCGTGTCCTACTCTTGGCAACCCCATGGACTGTAGCCCACCAGGTTCCTCTCTCCATGGGATGATCCCGACACAAATATTGGGGTGAGTTGCCATTTTCTCCTCCAGGAGATCTTCCTGACCCAGGGATGGAACTCCCATCCTCTGCAGCTCCTGCATTGGGTGGTGGATTCTTTACCTCTGAACCATGGATACGAGGAAGGCCCAGTCTTATAAAGGAGGCTGTTGGCAAATCTGCTCACTGTTTTGTCCAAAGAAAGACAGGATCTTTCTTACTCTGTAATATTTTGAATAAGCACATATGCAAGGTTTGAGGGAGATATTCTTCTTATCATCCTGAAATGCGAGAAAATCTACTAGGGGCAGGAGAGAGAAAGAAACTTTGGGATGGGAGACATCCCTGTCTCCTTTGATAGCTTACTTACACAAACATGCTTGAAAATGCCATTTTGAGCAGATTGATCATCAGTGCCTCTATATGCATTTCTCTACATATGCAGTTATCTCCCAACACATAAACGTAATACCTTGTTAAATGATGAAACTGTTATCTGCTTACTCTGATTTGACTTTGCCATTAAAATTAATCCCTTTTGATGAGTCTCTGCATGTTGGACAGTTTCATACTAATACGCACATTTTCTTCTTTGCAGTGTTTCTTCTAAAGTAGTTACAAAGAATGAAGCCTCTAGTGAATATTCAAACACTGGAAAACACCAGTGGACATTATTAGGCAGATTTTGAATAATGTAACATTTGGATCGCCTAGCAAGTTTAGTAATATTATACACAATTACTTGCTGAAATTGCGGATTTACAGACATAGTATTCTCACCAAATACGTTAATTCTTGGAACACCACTCATAGGAATTTCAAAGAGTACGCTGTGCACTTAAACTTTTTAAAAATGGCTACTTGCAACAGTGAATCATTGTTAGCATCAGATAGAACCACAAACTCCCATATAAGACATAGCAACTGACGTAAATCTGTGAGAAGCATTCACCATGCTTACAGCCCTTTGCCCTGGTGACTCCGTCTCATGGGCCTTTGGCCCAGTTTACGCAGATCGTGGCTTTAAACCTCACACCCAGGTGTTAGTTTATTCTGTCTCATCTCTCAGTTTGATGTTAGTGGATTTATTCATTGTATCTTTAAGTTGATTAGAAAAATTTAATACAGAATTATAATATTTTTCACATTTTTCCAATCCCTCCACTGTATTGTCTTAATTTTTGTATTTGGAAAAGCAAAAACAAAGACATAAACTTCCTTAGGATTACTAAGAAAGAAACCCTGTACAGGAATGCTACCTGACACCAAGGCTGAAAAGTTTTCTCTTACACTTTGGTCTCGAATTTGCATAATATTGAGGCTTATAATTTATTCTTTTAATGCAACACATTTGCTATCATACAGTTTTGGTGGTCAAAGTCCAAAATGGGCCTCATTGAGCTAAAATCTAATTGTTATTTGGATTTCATTCCTTGCTGCTGTCTCTAGAGGAGAATCCAATTTTCTTACCATTTCTGGCTTCTGGAGGCTGCCCACCTTCCTCAGTTCATGGCTTCCTACCATGTTCAAAGGTATCAGTAGCTTGTGGAGTCTTTCTCATGTTGCATCCTTCTGATGTTAACTCTTCTGCTTCCATCTGCCAATGTAGAGAGGCTGGTGATTGCACTGGACTGACCCAGATACTCCAAGATAATCTCCTTATTTTAAGGTCAGCAGACAATTAAGTTGATTTTAAGTTAATAATTGGGCATTAAGGTGGTGGCTCAGAGAGTAAAAAATCTGCCTGCAATAAAGTAGACCTGGGTTTGAACCCTGGGTCAGGAAGATCCCCTGGAGAAGGGAATGGCTATCTGCTCCAGTATTCTTGCCTGGAAAATCCCATGGACAGAGGAGCTTGGCAGACTACAGTCCATGGGGTTACAGACTTGGACACAGCTTAGCAACTAAACAACAAAAACACCAATCTTAAAATCTTTTATTTTTCCATTACCATTATACCTTTGTTGAAAATCAGTTGTCAGTATACATGTACATTGATTTGGGGATTTTTTTTTAATGTTTTACTAATGTATATGTTTATTGTTTCAGTAATTGCATACTCTCTTGATTACCACAGCTTTAAAAGAACTTTTGAAATCAGTTTAAGTCTACAAATTCTTCCTTTTGTTTTACAACAGTTTTGGTATTCTAAATTGAATTTTTACATTAATTTTAGAATCGATTTGGGCTTCCTAGGTGGCACTAGTGGTAAAGAAGCCACCTGCCAATGCAGGAGACATAGCAAGGTGAGTTTGATCCCTGGGTCGGGAAGATCATCTGGAGGAGGACATGGCAACCCACTCCAATATTCTTGCCTGGAGAATCCTATTGACAAAGGAGCCCAGTGGGCTACAGTCCATAGGGTCACAAAGAGTTGAATAGACTGAAATAACTTAGCACACAAAACAGAATCAGTTTGTTAACTTCACAAAAATGTTCCAAGTTTTTAGTGGTATTGAATTTTATTGATAGATCAATTTGCACAGTATTTATTCTTTGATGTATTGATTCTTGTAATTGATGAACATGGCTTATCTCTTTATTTTAGGTCTTCTTCATTTTCTCTTAGCAGAGTTACTACTGTTCAGTTAAAAGATTTACCACTATGATTGTTAAATATATTTCTAAGTATTTTATGCTCTTGAAGCCAATGTAAAACAGATAACTTAAGATGCTATTTTGTAATTATTAGATTCTTCTACATAAAAGCAATCAATTTTTATATATTAAACATCACATGGTCTGCTAAATGCACATATGAGTTCTGTTAGGCTTTTGTAAATATATAAGTTTCTTAAGATTTTCTGTCTAAGTGATTATATCATCTGCAAATAGACAAGATTTTGCTTCCTACTTTTCAATTGTTATAGGTTTTCTTTCTTCTTTTCTCTTTTTAGCTTTATTACAATGGCTTGATCCTCTAGTGGGGCTTCCTGGGTGGTGCTAGTGGTAAAGAACCTGACATAAGTGTGGGTTTGATCCTTGGGTCAGGAAGATCCCCTGGAGGAAAAAATGGCAACCCACTCCAGTATTCTTGCCTGAGGAATCCCATGGACAGAGGAGCCTCACGGGCTACAGTCCATGGGGTTGTGAAGAATTGGACACTACTGAAGAATCTCTAGCTTGATATTGAATAAAATGGGTGATATCGGACATCCTTGCCTTGTTCAAAATCTCTGGGAAAGGAGAATATTTACTAGTCATTATTGTTTATTTTATAAATGTCATTTATCAGACTGTAGAAGTTCCTTTCCTTTCCTTGTTTGTTAAGAATTTTAATAATGAATAAATGTGACATTTTTTGAAACAGCTTTATGCATTCTCTGACTTTTGACTTTCATGTTTTCTGATAAAATCTCCACATGTTTGCTTTAGTGTTCCCTTTATATAATGTGAATTTTTTCCCTGTTATTTCAAAATTTTTATCTTTATAATTGAAATAATATCTTTATTTCAGCAGTTTGACTATGGGATACCTAGACATGTATTTTCTTGCACTTATTCTAATTATTGTTAGCTAAGCTTTCTGAATCTGTAGATTCACTCCATTATTTTTCAGATATTTATCTCTGCCAAATTCTCTGTTTCATTTCCTTCTGGACCTTCAAATACTCACAGGTCAGACCTTTCAGATATTGTTTCATAGGTTTCTGAGGCTTTGTTCAATTTTTAAATATTTTTGCTATCTCTCTTTCCAGTTGCATTATTTCTGTTGCTTTATCCTCAAAGTCACCAGCTTTTTTCCTCTGTCATTTGCATTTTCTTTTTGTTCAGGCTATCAAATTAATTTTTCTTTAAGTTTTGTTTTCAATTTCAAAACTTTCAGTTCCAACATTTTTATATACTTTATTTTCATATCTAGTTGCATGTTTTTCTAATAAGAATTTTTGTACTTTTATTTATTAACAGTACATTTGCTTTTCTATCACTGAGCATAGTTATAAAATCTTCTTTAAAATCCTTATTTGATAGTTTCAACATTTGGATCATTTCTAGGTTAATATCTGTTTGTCTTTTTCCTTGAGGATGGAGTAACTTCTCCTGAATCATGACAATCTGATTTTTTTTTTTTTTGGTATCCTAGACATTGTGAATGCATGTTGTAGAGACTGTGTATATAAATATAAATATATATATATATATTATAAATTAAAGTTTTTATTTTTTATAAAAATAAATCTATAAATATTATTTATATTCCTCTAATGCTAACAATTTCATTTTAGCAGTTGATTAACTGGTTACATTTTAACAATAATTTTGTAAGGCCTATGATGGGCAGTAACTCACACTTCAATTTCATTTTTAGTTTTTTCCAGAAATTGAACAGTTTGGTGTCTTGCCATGGATGTGGTGGGCATATGTGTGTGTGTGTGTGATCAACCATGTCTGACTCTTTGCAACCCCATGGACTGTAGCCCTCCAGGCTAGTCTGTCCATGGAATCTTCCAGGCAAGAATATTGGAGTGGGGTGTCATGTCCTTCTCCAGGGGATTTTCCCAACCCAGGGATTGAACCCAGGTCTCCTGCATTGCAGGTGGATTCTTTACTATCTGAGCCATCAGGGAAGCCCAAGAATACTAGAGTGGGTAGCTTATCCCTTCTCCAGGGGATCTACATGACCCAGGAATACCCATGACATTTTACAGTACAAGAACATATGCTAACATTCATATGAAAAACCAGAAGACTTCAAATTGCTAAAGCAGTCTTGAGAAAATAGAAAATAGAATGAAACTGGAGGTCTCATGCTGTCTGACTTCAGACCACACTACAAAGCTATAGTCTTCAACATAGCAGGCTGATCATGTCACTTTCTTGTTCAAAACACTCTAGTTAGTACCCATTTCACTCAATGTAAAAGTCAAAGTCCTATGTTGATGTACAGCAGGAACCAACACAATATTGTAAAGTAATTATCCTCCACTTAAAATAAATTTAAAAAAGGTCAGAGTCAACAACTCTATATGATTTGTACTCAATCCTAAATGCCTATCTCTCTGACCTCATCACCCACAATTTCATCCTTGTTTTCCTACTTCACCCACTGGATCCCTGCTATAACTGACACACATAAAGAACTTTCCTGACTCCTGGCTTTGCCCTTGTTCTTCTTCCCATCATGGTCTCTTTCAGAGAATCCCACAACATGCTCTCTCACTTCTTTCAGGACTCTGCTCAAATATCCCTTTAGCAGTGCCATCTCCCTGATTCCCTTGTATAAATAGCAAACCCTATTTGCAAATGCTTGTTTCATCACTTACAGCCTCTTAAAATGCTATGTATTATACTGTTTATTACTTGTCTCTTTGAAAGTAGAATAGCTGAGAAAAGAAAAGAAGTGAAAGGCAAAGGAGAAAAGGAAAGATATTCTCATCTGAATGCAGAGTTTCAAAGAATAGCATGGAGAGATAAGAAAGCCTTCCTAAGTGATAAATGCAAAGAAATAGAGGAAAACAATTGAATGGGAAAGACTAGAGATCTCTTCAAGAAAATTAGAGATACCAAGGGAACAATTCATGCAATGATGGGCTCAATAAAGGACAGAAATGGTATGGACCTGACAGAAGATTTTAAGAAGAGGTGGCAAGTGTATACAGAGGAACTATACAAAAAAGACCTTCATGTCCCAGATAACCACAATGGTGTGATTACTCACCTAGAGCCAGACATCCTGGAATGTGAAGTCAAGTGGGCCTTAGGAAGCGTCACTATGAACAAAGCTAGTGGAGGTGATGGAATTCCAATTGAGCTACTTCAAATCATAAAAAAAGGATGCTGTGAAAGTGCTGTGAACCAACACAATAAAGTAAAGAAAATTAAAAAAAGAGAGAGAGATTTAAAAAATAGATAAAGAAGTAAAAAAAAAAAAAGAAAAAGAAAGTGTTGTGAAAATTTGATGCCAGCAAATTTGGAAAGCTCAACAGTGACCACAGGATTGGAAAAGGTCAGTTTTTATTCCAGTCCCAAAGAAAGGCAATAACAAAGAATGCTTAAACTACCACACAATTGCAGTCATCTCACATGATAGCAAAGTAATACTCAAAGTTCCCCAAGCCAGGCTTCAACTGTACTTGAACCATGAAAGATGTTCAAGTTGGATTCATAAAAGGCAGAGGAACCACAAATCAAATCGCCAACATCCATTGGATCATTGACAAAACAAGAGAGTTCCAGAAAAACATCTATTTCTGGTTTATTGACTATGCCAAAGCCTTTGACTGTGTGGATCACAACAAACTGTGGAAAATTCTTCAAAAGATGAGGATACCAGACCACCTTATCTGCCTCCTGAGAAATCTGTATGCAGGCCAAGAAGCAACAGTTAGAACTGGACATGGAGCAACAGATGGATTCCAAATTGGGAAAGGAATATGTCAAGGCTGTATATTGTCACCCTGCTTATTTAACTTATATGCAGAGTACATCATGTGAAATGTTGGGCTGTATGAAGCACAAACTGGAATCAAGATTTCAGGGAGAAATATCAATAACCTCAGACATGCAGAGGACATCACCCTTATGGCAGAAGATGAAGAGGAACTGAAGAGCCTCTTGATGAAAGTGAATGAGGAAAAAGTTGGCTTAAAACTCAGTATTCAGAAAACTAAGATTGTGGCATCCAGTCCCATCACTTCATGGCAAATAGATGGGGAAACAATGGCAACAGTGACAGTTTATTTTTGGAGGTTCCAAAATCACTGCAGATGGTAACCAAAGCCATGATAACAAAAGATGCTTGCTCTTTGGAGGAAAAGCTATGACCAACCTAGACAGCATATTAAAAAGCAGAGACATTACTTTGTCAACAAAGGTCCATCTAGTCAAAGCTTTGGTTTTTCCGGTAGTCAAGTATGAATGTGAAAGTTGGACTATAAAGAAAGCTGAGCACCAAAGAATTAATGCTTTTGAACTGTGGTGTTGGAGAAGACTCTTGAGAGTCCCTTCAACTGCAAGGAGATCAAACCAATGAATCCTAAAGGAAATGTGTGTGCATGTGTGCCCATTGCTAAGTCGTGTCCAACTCTGTGACCCCATGGACTATAGCCCACCAGGCTCCTCTGTCCAAGAGATTCTCTGGGCAAGACTACTGGAGTGGATTGCCTTGCCCTCCTTCAGATAATCTTCCCAACCCAGAAATCAAACCTCCATCTTCTGCATTAGCAAATAGGTTCTTTACCACTAGCACCACCTGGGAAGCCCTGTAAATTAATGTAAAAATGAACAAAAGGGACTCGTTTATCTTGACCCTGTTTCTAATGTTTTACTGAAATATTGTTACTCTTCAATAAAACAACCAAAACATTTTCAGTGGCAATATAAGTTTGTTAGTGGAGATCTTTCTACTTTAGATATGTGTCCGAGGTACTTAGAATTTCAGAGTAATTATTTCTTCAAGGACTTTAAGTTTTATTTTTTAAAATCACGTCAGTCATCTCTTTTATCTACCGACTTGATTTTTTTTAAGTAAGGAAAGAAGAGAAAAATCAAGAAACATGAGGAAGATAGACTTCCTTGAATGTTTTATTGCTGAAATTTTATATCCAGGAAAAGTATTTCAGATGTTTATGAAGGATCATCAATCCTTTTCCACCAAAATAAATTTTCATTGTGCCAAGTATTATCCATATAGAGTATTCTGACACTAATGTGGCTAAGTAGTATGGAGTAGAACAAAGATTTAAAAAGCACATTTACTGTTCTAGAATAAATTAAAAATGAAAAGAATTTTTTAAAGCAACAAAATTCAGTATCAACATGTCTTGAGTTAATTTTGCATGAGTTCTGTCCATCTGTGAAGAGGAAGCAAAGTATAGGAACAGTTGTTTCTGTGTGCCTTATTTCCCCAGGCATGTCCCAGAGTGCTTGGAAGGGTGCCCAGTTTGTACTAGGAGCTCCATGAATATTTGCAGAACATAAAAATGACTGTACTGAGGTCATCTATTCAAAGGGTAAGAGAGACACAAGAAAATTTCCTTTCTACTCCTTTCCTCTCTCTTCCCCCCTCCTCTTTTGACTGCACTACACATAAATAAGTTTTATATGTTTTTGTGAAATATATTGAAAGTTTCATTATGAAAGTAGTAGTTTACTGTTGGTTACTCCTTAATCTTTACTAACAAGAGTGTCCCCTTTGTTTGCAAACAATATTTAATATCTTATTGTCAACCTGGTAAAGGTGAATCCCACAGTAAAATGAGAAAAATAATTATCTTTTTAACTCCCTAAGCACATATACTGAGGTATCTTTTATACAATTATCCTTTCCAGGGATTATAAAATGGTGAGTTTAAGATGGTTTTCCAAATGTTTACTATTAACACTGATGAAGGAAGATATATTATATATGATATAATGTAATATAATCTATATGTATATATCCATATCAAGGAAACATGTTACTCATTGGAAAAGATCCTGATGCTGGGAAAGATTTAAGGCTGGAAGAGAACGGGCAACAGAAGATGAGGTGCTTGGATGGCATCATTAACTCAATAGACATGAGTTTGAGCAAACTCCAGGAGATAGTAAAGGACAGGGAAGCCTGGTGTGCTGCAGTTCATGGGGTTGCAAAGACTTGGACATGACTGAGTGACTAAACAATGAATAACTATATATATAATATATATGTATTTGTGTGGGAATGTGTATATATCTATCTATATCTATATCTGTTCCTACCTATTTAATTATATTTTTCAAAGTGAACACTGATTGTTGTTGATATTATATTTCCTTCTGATAACAGCTTGCCTGTTTTGCTTTCAATTACTACAAACTTTTAGAACTTTCCACTTTCTTCCAACCTAAGCAATTATTTTCTTTCAGAAACAGAATAAGTCATTTTAAAAACCAGCATCTTTAAAATTGTTTTCATGTGTTGTTGTTAGATTCACATTTCTTCTTGGAAAAAGGAAAATGTGTCATGATTAAACTACCTTAATTGAAGAGAAGGAGCAAGAAGGAAGAGCTAGAGAGAGAGACAAAGAAGATTTAAGATGTTCTAATCATCGGTTCACATAACCATAAAGAACAATGGAAACTGTTCATGTTCTCTGAGTTTCTGCATTACACATCAAGTACAGCACCTGGGTCCTATCTCAAGAGACAGTTTGTCACTGTGTATAATTGCCTTGCAGCATAGCAGACTCAAACGATTCATTACGTTGGTTTTTGGAAAGAAACAAAAATAGTCAAAGATTCCCTTCCATTTCCGCCTTCCTAAGGAAATCAATGGTTGCTCTTCAGTGAAGCTGGAGATGAATTGACTCTCACTGGACACAAGTGAGGATGCACATGCCTGTCCTTGTTTGATCGCCTTCTGACTGCTCATTTCCCTAGAGCTGGAGAGTTACTCATTGAGGTATCACAACGTGGGCAATAAGAAATCATCAACAGCAAGTTTTAAAAATACTTTTAATGTACAGAGTTTATATGACACTCCAAGTTTGCATAGCCTCCATGGATTTCAAGTAGCACTGTTCTCATTATAATCTAATTATAAAACAGATTTGTAACCCAGATAAAGATCCAAAATATATAAATGAAAAGTAAAAAATGTAAACACCTTATGTAATTTCACATTCACTATTAATGAGAGCAGCAGTGGGCAAGAGTGCCCACACAGTGGACCCAGTGGCTGATCTAGGCAGGGAGGGTCGAGAACCAGTGAAGGCAGGGGGAGTTTGTGGAGGCTGGGTTGACAGGCACTGGAAAAGGAGGTTTTGGTAACTGAGTTCTAGGACTCCTGAACTCTGCCCTCCACATGTCCTATAGTACATCTCTGAGTATTTCTTCCCAGGGCCAGGACCTCAATCCTTATTCCCATCATCAGCACTGCTGCAGAGCGCTACTGAATCGGAAGGGTTAAGTATGAGCTGAGTGAGGGAAGTTGGTCCTGCCAGAAGCACAGAGTTAACCCTACTGTTAGCTTAAAATTGTTCCTAGCAATTTTCTATTAGGGTAATTTGTCACATAATTTTTCATGACTATTAACAATTTTATTTTGTAATGTAGTAGTATAATAATAATATAATGTAAATTTATATGAAATTATTTACTAAGTGTCTTATTCAAGGATTATTTTTCCATTTTTGATTTTCAACTTGTTTTCAATTTTAGAAATAAAAGAATACTAAAATCAATATTTTGAACACAGATATTTGTCTGAATGATAGTAAATCAGGATAGATTACTACCAGTTAAATTAATAGGTTAATATTTTAGAAATTTATTGATGCATATTGTCAGGTATCTTTCTTGCACGCTGCAGATATTAACAACCTCATCTATTTTTTGACAATAACTTCTGAGTGTTAAATGAAAATAAATTCTTATCATTGCACCAATTTGACTACCTTTCCTGATTAATGAGGACAAACAGTTGTCCTATTTTTAACAATTACTTTTACTATTTAGGTATATTGTTTAGGTAGAGTTGCTGTTTTTAAAAGGAACTTTCAGTGTTTTCATTGTTGATTGAAAAGATCTTTACATATTAGGAGTATTAATCATTTCTTTCATCATTGCAAATAATTTTTATAAACTAGGTTTCTAGGTCTTTTGTTTAGCTTTTAGTAATTAAAAAATTTATTACAGTATAGTTGATATTACAATGTCATATTAGTTCTAAGTGTAGAGCTAAGTGATTCACTTTATATATACATGTGTTCATTTTTTTTCAGATTTTTTTACCCACACAGGTTATTGCAGAATGTTGAGTAGAGTTTCCTATGTTATACAGTAGGTCCTTGCCTATTGCCTGTTCCATATACAGTAGTGTGTGTATGTTAATCCCAAGGTCCTGATTCATCACCCACCTCAACATTTTCCCTTTGGTAATGAGATGTTTGTTTTTGATATCTCTTGAGTCTGTTTTTTAAAAAAGTTCATATGTATCTTTTTTTTTTTTTCAGATTCCATATAGGATATGCGTCTTTCTCAGTATAACTTGCTTGACTCAGTATGACAGTCTCTAGGTGCATCCATGTTGCTGCAAATGGAATTATTTCGTTCTTTTTATAGCTGAATATATATTGTATACATTGTCTATATGTACCACATCTTTATCCATTCCTCTCTCAAAGGCCATTATGTTGCTTCCTGTCTTGGCTGTTCTAAGTAGTGTTACAATGAACACTGGCGGGCACCTATCTTTTTGAAGTAGGGTTTTTTCCAGATATGTGCCCAGGAGTGGGATTGCTGGGTTATATGGTAGTTCTATTTTTCATTTTATAAGGAAAATTCATACTGTTCTCCATAGTGGTTGTATCAATTTATAGTCTTACCAATAGTGTAGAAGTAGGAGGATTCCCTTTTCTTCACACCCTCTCAAGCATTTGTCATTTGTAGACTAGTTTTTAGTATTCTTCCTGGGCATAAATTTTGTCTTTTATTTCTATTGACGTTTTTGTAATTTCTTCATATTATTTAATGCTTAAAATGCCATCCAATTTAGATTACAACATTATTATTTTCTTCTAATTCCTTTTTATGTATCTTAACTCTTCAATTTGCCTCCAAGTGACTGTACTTTTTTTTTTATCACAGGTAATTCATTTTCTTGCTTTGTCTACTAACTCTAGTAGTAATAGTAATAGAACAGTAATAATAGCAGTGGTAGTTAATGTGTATTTACTATGTGCAAAGCATACTACTTAGTGAATTACTTGTGTTACTTTCTTGAATCCAAGGATACACAGGGAAGTTTATTAGTACTATTTTATAAGTGAAAAAATTGTGCTTACACTAGTTAGAACCATATGCTACAAGGACTAAGAATGAAAACTCAAATTCCAGTTGTTCGCATCCTCCTAACGGCACAGTTTTATGTGAGGCATTTTGAAAACACACATGCACATGTCAGTGAGTGAATACTTACTCGCCATTAAATGAATATTTTTAGAGCATAGGCTTCTCAAATTAGTACCAGTCAAGCAACTGGCAAGTGGCATATATGCAGATGGATCACAGGAGCCTCTCACCAGATGTGCATGTCAGTCACTTGAGCAAGTCTGACACTTTGAGACAGATGGTGAAACTATTTTAAATATATATTCTGGATTTTTTAAGCTGCCATAATACTATTTTGTCAGTGCCACAATTGACATATCTTGCTTGTCATTCACCTGACTTTAAAAAATATAGAGAGATACTATATACAATCCTACCTTAATTTTATGGCCACTCTTCAAGGTGGTTCAAAGATAACTATCTGAGTAATTTATATCTTTTCTGACAACTTCACCATCAACCTAGCTAGGCTATACTATACTGAGGAATTGATGGATTCTATTCTGGTCTAAAAGGAGAGATGGAAGTGTTATGGTGCATTAAAAGAGCATGAGTTTTGTGTCAGGAAAACTTAAAGTCAGATTGTAGCTCAGAAACTACCTAACTGTGGAAATATAAGCAAAGTACTTAATTTCTCT
Source organism: Antilocapra americana (assembly GCA_007570785.1). Classification (NCBI taxonomy): domain Eukaryota; kingdom Metazoa; phylum Chordata; class Mammalia; order Artiodactyla; family Antilocapridae; genus Antilocapra; species Antilocapra americana. The sequence continues at coordinate 436,833 of ML660213.1, read as the reverse complement.
CCCCCTTTACTTCCTTATAAATTCAAAATCAATAATAACATCTGCTGGTCATATTGATGACTATGAAAATATTAATTATGTTACTAATGGTGAGAATAATAAAATAGTAAATATATATATGACAATATATTACTTTCTAATATATTATATATATATATATATATATATACACATATATATAAATTATGGCTGGCATATGCTGATGACTAGATTCTATGCTAAGTATTTCAAATATACTGTTGTTGTTTAGTTGCTAACTGGTGTTTGATTCTTTTACAACCCCATGGACTGTAGCTCATGAGGCTCCTCTCTCCATCCCAGGCAAGAACAACGAAGAGGCTTGCCAAAACTTCTCCAGAGAATCTTCCTGACCCAGGGATTGAGCCTGTCTCCTACTTGGCAGGCACATTCTTTACCTGGGAAGCCCTTCAAATATACTGTCTCTCACAGTATTTCCAACAATTCTTCATGGTGAGTACTCTTAATGGCCCCATTTTACAGGTGAAGAAATTGCAGTTCATAATGTCTTAAAATCAGATTCAATATTATGTGGATGTTTAGCTGAGAAACCAGAATTCAAATCCTGGCCTGAAAAAGAGAAAGCTAAATTCTTCAACCTTCCATAGATCCTTTATTTTTTCTTGCTACATATTGAGCCTGTTTTATTCTTGTTCAGCAGCTGCCACCATTCCCTATATCATTTGGCATCCCCCTTCCTAAATCTATCTATGATTCAGAATTTCTAACACAATTAATGATGTACTAGAAGCCTAAGAAGACAAGTAAAAAGTATTTTTCGTGGCATAGATTTTTGTTATATTTTTTCTTGAGAAACAAAAGGTTGGATTTTTTTTTTTTTTAAAGACAGAACACATAAAGTGTGATTACAAGTATTCTGGAACCATAGGTAGGTTTTCTTATAATGTTATATTGGCTTGGCCAAAAATTTGTTTGGGTTTTTCTGTGCCAACTTTTTTGCCAACCCAATATAAAGTCTCCATATTTGTATCATGAACAAGTCCCATTTGGAATTCCAATGACTCCTAAAAGTCTTTGAAAAACTTAGCAACCTTTACTGAAAAATAATAGCCATCTTATTACATACCAGCTGGAAGCACTATTGACAAAAATTAAATTTCATAAAATGAAATTCACATTGAAAGTTGTACAATGGAGAAAATATCTTTATAGAATGAATTAAAATATGATGTGCCACTATGTGTCAATAAATAAGTCTTTTTTCTCAATACATTTAATTTATATATGGGACCATAGGATTACTTTGGCAAAATCTGTAACACTGTATGCATAGAATTTTGTTCCTAAAAGCTGCCATTCCCTAGAAGTGTGAGTTCTTACAATTTCTAGTTAGAAATTAAACTATATGAATATAGCAGACTTTTACAATAACCTCTGTCTAGAAACAAATAAGTTTTCTAGGTTGCGGACAATACAGTACATGAAAATATGCTGAACTCCATATTTGAATGTGGACATTTTATGTTTGTGTATTTTTAGGGGTTTATCTAACAATACTAGTTGCCATTTCTCATGTTTTCAAGTGTTATGAGCCCATAGTTTTAAACTTTACCCTGCTCCATCAACCACAACCTAATTGCAGAACCATAAAATTTATGAACTGATCATTTCTTTCCTCATTAGAAGTTACTCCTTTTAAAGTTTTATGGTTCAATTTATAGTTTTATGGTGTCAAGTTGCCATATATGTTCTGATAGAACCTGTTTGCACGATGGCCATTATCCTCCAAATTTTCTATAACTTTCATACATGGAAATAACTTTGTCAAATACCAAGGGCTTATCTTTTCATTTGAAAAGGCAGATAAAAATTAGTGAGTCCTTGAAAATGTCCCCTGTGAGTGAACAAAAGATGTCATTGTTGTATGAGGTATATTTGTTTACAAATTCATGGTTCTAATTTGCTCTATAATATTCTTAGTACAACTTTTTGTGGTTCTTGCCCGTATCATTGGAGCTACTGATTTGGCAGTGTGAAATTATGAATTGCTGTGATTTGTCAAATTCATGTTGTATCAGCAGTTTGTATAGTTGTGATTTCTTCTTGATTCAAAACTTTAGCATCCACACCTCTACTTGAGCTTGTTGGACACCAAACTTAATTTGTTTATGAATAATATTTTCTAATAATGAATATAATATATATTATATAATGATGTAATTTATGCTGATTATTCATAATCTTTCACAAAAGGTATTTTCTATTCATTCTCACTACCTTTATTTGGGCAAATATCTGTTTTTTTCATACCTAAGCAATCTTCTCCAGCTATATTAGCTATCTAATGCTATGTAATAAATCATTTGTAACTATTAGCAAATTAGAACAATAAAATTATATTATTTCACATGTATTACTTCATGGATTGGGAACCAGGAAGCTGCAAAGCTGGGCATATGGTGTCTCCTGAGATTGTAGTAAAGCTGTCAACCAGGGCTGTCATTCCATCTGAAGGTTTACTGGTGGAGGGTTCCCTTTCAACATCACTCACATGGTGCTTCTCTTGATCTCAGTATTTTTTTGGCTATTTTTGAGTGACTTTGGTTCTCCTCACATAAGTTCAGTTTGATGCAGTTCAGTCGCTCAGTCGTGTCTGACTATGTGACCCCATGGACTGCAGCACACCAGACTTCCTTGTCCACCACCAACTCCTGGAGCTTATTCAAACTCGTCTCCAAAGAGTTGGTAATGCCATCCAGCCATCTCATCCTCTGTTGTCCCCTTCTTCTCCTGCCTTCAATCTTTCCCAGCATCAGGGTCTTTTCCAATGAGTCAGTTCATTGCATCAGGTGGCCAAAGTATTGGAGTTTCAGCTTCAGCATCAGTCCTTCCAATGAATATTCAGGACTGATTGCCTTTAGGAGGAACTGGTTGTATCCCCATGCAGACCAAGGGATATTCAAAGGTCTTCTCCAACACCACAGAAGAAAAGCATCAATGCTCAGATTTCTTTACAGTCAAACTCTTGCATTCATACATGACTACTGGAAAAACCATAGCTTTGACTAGATGGACCTTTGTTGGCAAAGTAATGTCTCTGCTTTTTAATGCGCTGTCTAGGTTGGCCATAACTTTTTTTCCAAGGAGCAAGTGTCTTTTAATTTTATGGATGCAGTCAACATCTGCAGTGATTTTGGAGCCCCCCCAAAATAAAGTCTGTCACTGTTTCCACTGTTTCCCCATCTATTTCCCATGAAGTGATGGGACCAGATGCTATGATCTTAGTTTTCTGAATGTTGAGCTTTAAGCCAACTTTTTCACTCTTCTCTTTCATTTTCATCAAGAGGCTCTTTAGTTCTTCTTCACTTTCTGCCATAAGGGTGGTATCATCTACATATCTGAAGTTATTGATATTTCTCCCAGAAATCTTGATCCCAGCTTGTGCTTCATCCAGCCCAGTATTTCTCATGATATACTCTGCATACAAGTTAAATAAGCAGAGTGACAATATATAGCCTTGACGCACTCCCTCCTATTTGGAACCAGTCCATTGTTCATGTCCAGTTCTATCTGTTGCTTCCTGATCTGCATACAGGTTTCTCAAGAGACAGATCAGGTGGTCTGCTATTCCCGTCTCTTGAAGAATTTTCCAAAGTTTGTTGTGATCCATAGAGTCAAAGGCTTTGGCATAGTCAATAAGGCAGAGGTAGATGTTTTTCTGGAAATCCCTTGCTTAGTCATGTATGGATGTGAGAGTTGAACAGTGAAAAAGGCTGAGTGCCAAAGAATTGATGCTTTTGAACTGTGGTGTTGGAGAATACTCTTGAGAGTCCCTTGGACTGCAAGGAGATCCAACAAGTCCATCCTAAAGGAGATCAGTCCTGAGTGATCATTGGAAGGACTGATGTTGAAGCTTAAACTCCAATACTTTGGCCACCTCATGTGAAGAGTTGACTCATTGGAAAAGACCCTGATGCTGGGAAGGATTGGGGGCAGGAGAAGAGGGGGACGATAGAGGATGAGATGGCTGGATGGCATCACTGACTTGATGGACATGGGTTTGGGTGGACTCTGGGAGTTGGTGATGGACAGGTAGGCCTGGTGTGCTGCGGTTCTTGGGGTCACAGATTCAGACACGACTGAGCGACTGAACTGAACTGAACTGGCAATTTGATCTCTGGTTCTTCTGCCTTTTCTAAATCCAGCTTAAACATCTGGAATTTCATGGTTCATGTACTGTTGAAGCCTGACTTGGAGAATTTTGACGGACCTCTCCAAAGTCTGCCTGTCCTGATATGACTGCTGGCTTCCCGAGAATAAGCGATCCAATAAAAAGTGAGTGAACTTCAACTTGACGCTGCAGTGTTTGCATAAGTCAGTCTCAGAAGTGATGTATAGTCACTTCAACTATACTCTATTCGTTAAAAATGAGTCACTTAATTCAGACCTCACTCAAGAGGAAGGAATTCATTCTTCATCTCTTGAAGCAAGGCATATTACTGTGTTTGTCAGCACCTCTTTGGGCTTCCTAGGTAACTCATCTGTAAAGAATCCAGAATCTTCCTGCAATGCAGGAGATCCTAGTTCAATCCAGTTCAATTCCTTGGTCGGGAAGTTCTGCTGGAGAAGGAATCAGCTACCCACTCCAGTATTCTTGGGCTTCCCCGGTGGCTCAGACAGTAAAGAATCCACCTGCAATGCAGGAGACCTGGGTTCAGTCACTGGGTTGAGAAGATTCCCTAGAGGAGGGCATGGCAACCCACTCCAATATCCTTGCCTGTAGAATTCCATGGACGGTCCTGGGGTTACAAAGAGTCAGACACAACTGAGCAACTAAGTGCAGCGCACAGCACCTCTTTAAAACCACTATACCTGTTCTGTATGTTGTAGTCACAGTGATCATCTATAAAGGCTACTAAGGTGAGCATTCTGAGGTATCTTGTTATCCTAGTATATTAAATCTTACCTGTATTCAGCCTGTACCTGGAAAATTACATATCATTCAAACTAGAGAAGGAAAGTAACTTTAATTTTGTATTTCTTATGAAATTAGATGTTTGTGTATAAAAGAACCAATCACCACATTATTCAAGTACAGTATCATAGCAGGAAATCTAGGAAAACACACACCTCTTCAGGGGGCGTTTTTATTCTGGCACTGTGTAGTAATGATAACATATTTAGTTTCTTATTATCTGCCAGTCATTATTCTGAACACTTTGGGTACTTTATTTAGCTTAGTTCTCAGATCAGCCCTAAGTAAGTGCTATCATATTCTTTATCTTATTTTATAGGAAACCTAGGTTTATAAGAGTTAAATAAATTGCCCTGTCTTAGCTAATAAGGAGAGATACAAGGATTAAAATACTGTCTTATCTCTTAATCAAAAAGCTCTTCCTTCTTGAATAGTACCAAAGGATGTGTCCATGGCTTGATTCTTCATACATCAAGAGAGCTTTCTTTTATCACCACTAGATTTGTATTACTCTTGACTAACTCGCATAAATCATAGATATCCTCATAAGTCACTGAGTTAAACACTCTTTTAAAACAACAGTGTTACAAAAGTTAATAAAGGTGTCCATTGGCTTTGAGTAATAAAAAAAAAGCATAGAAATTATTAACTAACCCTAACAACAAGGAAAGAGAATGGGATAAGTAATAAGAAGTCTTGAGTTTGAGAAAGCTCCGGGAGTTAGTGATGGACATGGAAGCCTGGTGTGTTACAGTCCATGAGGTCACAGAGTTGAAAACGACTGAGCAACTGAACTGAATAAGAAGTCTAGAAACAAGAAAGCTTTTTCACATGGTTGGGGGCCATGTAACATTAATAGTGTTAACTCTATGGAATCTCTTTCTTAACCTGGCACTGGGAATTTTACCATCTTTGCTTACAGATGTAAGGGCCTAACATAGGACTTAAACGTCAAATGAGTGTGAAAAACACATAGATGGGAGAATCTTATTTGAATTCTCCCTTATTTACATGAGTGTACATTTCACATCAGCTCTAAACTCTTTGATCTTGGAAATACTTGTTCATGTCTTATAAGCTAAACCTGAGATATATGAAACAACTTGCTCAGAGGTTTCTTGGCTAAGATGTAGCAGACTCAGAAATAAAATCCATGGTTTTGTGACTTCAAAGTCAATGTTATTTCACTGTATCAAACTTATCTTTCTAAAAATAAGATAAAAAGATTGTTATTTTCTCTCAGACGAAGGATGGACCATGCTTGGACCCCAAATTTGATCTTGTTGGCAAGACTAATGATGCCACACACACACCAAAAGGATATGAAAAGATTTATTACTTATGTGACTAGGGTTTCATAGAAGAACAAGGCTAGCCTATAAAACTAGTCTGAACATGGCTGATGGAACAGGAAAAAAAGATTGGCTTGGAGTTTTGATGGGATTTAGGGAGTGAGGATGCAGTGAGCGTTCCCACACGGGCATGGACTTGTATGAATTTAAGCTTCTGCAGTCACTAAAAGAGAGAGAGTCCAAAATTTCTTACCTGCTTGCCAAGATGTTCAGCAAAAGGGAAAAACAGAGGCATGAAGCTTCAAAGATGATAGCACTCAAACTTCAGAAGTGGAATCAGACTCTATTATTAGATTGATGATTAGTATGTACCATGTTTTTTTTTTTTTTTCTTGCTCCCTGGAGACCAGTCCTTAGTATGCATTTATTTATTTATTTATTTATTTATTTTATTATTGTTTTTGCCATACATTGTCATGATATCACCATGGGTTTACATATGCTTCCCCTCCGGGTCCCCCCTCCCTCCTCCCTCCCCCCCGGGAAATCTCGCTGCACCAGTCCCGAGCATCAATCCTGGGCTGGCGATTGATTAGACACATGACAATTAACATGCTTCAATGCCCTTCTCCCATATTATCCCACCCTTACCCTCATCCACAAAGTCCACGAGTCTATTCTATACATCTGCGTTCCTTTTGTTGTCTCCCATGTTGAGTTCTCGTTACTGTCTTTCTAAACCACTTTACACCAGTCAGAATGGCTGCCATCCAAAAGTCTACAAGCAATAAATGCTGGAGAGGATGTGGAGAAAAGGGAACCCTCTTACACTGTTGGTGGGAATGCAAACTAGTACAGCCACTATGGAAAACAGTGTGGAGGTTCTTTAAAAAGCTGCAAATAGACCTGCCATATGACCCGGCAATCCCACTGCTGGGCATATACACCGAGGAAACCAGAATTGAAAGAGCCACGTGTACCCCAATGTTCATCGCTGCATTGTTTACAATAGCTAAGACATGGAAACAACCTAGATGCCCATCAACTGATGAATGGATAAGAAAGCTGTGGTACATATACACAATGGAATATTACTCAGCATTAAAAAAAAATTCATTTGAAGCAATTCTACTCAGATGGACGAAACTGGAGCCCATTATCCAGAGTGAAGTAAGCCAGAAGCAAGTATGTACCATGTTTTATTTAAGAGAGTAGGAACTTGTTTAAGTAGGTCATTATTGTACTTTTAAAGCATATGGCCAGAGGCTAGTAAGAGAGGTGAAAGTTCTGTTCAAGAGCCCAGCAATGTGGATTTTGAAAAGTGAAGTGAGTCATTACTGGAATGCCAAATAGTGTAAAAAGTGTCTTGATGAGGCCTTACTTCATGCCTTGTATGTAACTTTAATGTATATTTCAAGGATGTCTAAGGCAAGAAATTCCTAGAATTCTTCACCTCGGAGTGGGCAACCTTGGGCAAGGAGTTATCCTGATGCTACTGGCCAGACCAGGCAGCTAGATTTTTGACAAATGACCAAGAGTCGGTAAAAATGTTCAGTTGAAGCTGCCTGTTGGCCAGAAGGCCAGTACGAAGATGATTACCTAAAATCTGGTCAGTTGTGCTAACCTTTGTGCTTATCCTTTATCAGGGTCATCCTGGATGAGATATACAAAGCAACAGCTCTCCAGTGAGCATGGCCGTAATATCATTAGAGTGTCGGAATTCTTTTCTCCACTCATCCAGTTTATTCCAAGGAACTATCCAGGCACACAAGGGGCTAAGGAGTGGTGGCTTCCTCTGACCATATGGGCACCTTTATAGGTTGGGCCAAAGCATTACAGTTGTAGTTGTCTACTGTGAGTCTCTATTCTTTCCAAGTTAAATTTCTAAACTGGTCTGTTAAATGGAGAATTAGTGAGTATAATCATCACTTTCCTTAATAGGTCTTATATAATGGGTTTCAAATGCTATTTTACTTTATTTTGAATTGCATTAACTATTTCTAATGGACACCAATGGGGTAAGTAGGTCCGTGGAGTCTGATTTGTCTAGTCAGTTTACGAGTTGCCAAATACTGAATTTGATTTCAATTTATTACTCATTTCATCACAGTGTCCACAAATACTATGCAGTATTTTAGGGCTATGGATGTGATGATCATGGGAATTTAGGCAGGACCACAGTTCCAGTGGTTATGGTAAGGCATAATTATTTGTCCTTTATTTTGTATTTAGGAACTGCTCAAGATTATAGGTAGTACCTTGTTTAAATTTAATGCAATCTCAGCATAACTGTAATTTGTGCCCCAATAGTGACTAAGGCCATGAAGTTTTTCCAGTGGGTGTATTTCAGGAGATTTAACATCTTAATTCAGAAACTAATTTTTTGTTGTGCACAAGTCAATCATTGCCATTTCATTTTTTGTTGTAGAAATTATGTTAGTAAACTTTGGATTTCTGGCTAAATCCATTTGTGAATCTCTGTTTCAGGTTTTTTGTTTGTTTTGTTTTTTTATTATTTTATTTTTTATTTTTTTAAATGTTCTTTACTTCATTGTGTTGGTTTTGCAATACATTGACATGAAACCGCCATGGGTATACAATCCCCCTCTAGAACCCCCTCCCTCCTCCCTCCTGATTCCCTCCCCCTGGGTCATCTCGGTGCACCAGCCCCGAGCATCAACCCTGGGCTGGAGATTGATTTCACATATGATAATTAACATGATTCAATGCCATTCTCCCATATCATCCCACCCTTGCCCTCTTCCACAGAGTCCACGAGTCTGCTCTATACATCTGCGTTTCTTTTGCTGTCTCGCACGCAGGATTCTTGTTACCATCTTTCTAAATTCCATATATATGCATTAGTATACTGTATTGTTGTTTTTCCTTCTGGCTTACTTCACTCTGGATAATAGGCTCCAGTTCTGTCCACCTGAGTAGAACTGCTTCAAATGAATTTTTTTTTTTAATGCTGAGTAATATTCCATTGTGTATATGTACCACAGCTTTCTTATCCATTTGTCAGTTGATGGGCATCTAGGTTGCTTCCATGTCCTGGCTATTGTAAACAATGCAGCGATGAACATTGGGGTACACGTGGCTCTTTCAATTCTGGTTTCCTCGGTTTGTATGCCCAGCAGTGGGATTGCTGGGTCATATGGCAGGTCTATTTTCATTTTTTTAAGGAATCTCCACACTGTTCTCCATAATGGCTGTACTAGTTTGCATTCCCACCAACAGTGTAAGAGGGTTCCCTTTTCTCCACAGCCTCTCCAGCATTTATTGCGTGTAGATTTTTGGATTGAAGCCATTCTGACTGGTGTAAAGTGGTACCTCATTGTGGTTTTGATTTGCATTTCTCTGATAATGAGTGATGTTGAGCATCTTTTCATGTGTTTGGTAGCCATTTTTATGTCTTCTTTGGAGAAATGTCTGTTAAGTTCTTTGGCCCACTTTTTGATTGGGTTGTTTATTTTTCTAGAATGGAGCTTCAGGAGTTGCTTGTATATTTTTGAGATTAATTGTTTGTCCGTTGCTTCATTTGCTATTATTTTCTCCCATTCTGAAGGCTGCCTTTTCACCTTGCTTATAGTTTCCTTTGTTGTGCAGAAGCTTTTAATTTTAATTAGGTCCCATTTGTTTATTCGTGCTTTTATTTCCGATATTCTGGGAGGTGGGTCATAGAGGATCTTGCTTTGGTTTATGTCGGAGAGTGTTTTGCCTATGTTATCCTCTAGGAGTTTTATAGTTTCTGGTCTTATGATTAGATCTTTGATCCATTTTGAGTTTATTTTTGTGTGTGGTGTTAGAAAGTGTTCTAGTTTCATTCTTTTACAAGTGGCTGTCCAGTTTTCCCAGCACCACTTGTTAAAGAGATTGTCTTTTCTCCATTGTATATTCCTGCCTCCTTTGTCAAAGATAAGGTGTCCATAGATGCGTGGATTTATCTCTGGGCTTTCTATTTTGTTCCATTGATCTATATTTCTGTCTCTTTGTTTTTTAAATTTCTTCCTTTGTTTATGCTGGTTTCTATTTTTATTTTCTCTCTCTCCCTTTTTCTCTCTTCTTATTTTCCTTTGGTGGTTACTGGATGAACTTTGAGAAGGTTCCTTTTCTCCTGCTATTATTTGTAAATCCCTCCTTCCAGAGAGTCTCGGATCAGTACCATCAGGTTTAAGTGTTTCCTCCATGGAAATATTTAACCCATTGCTTGTGCCCCAGAGTTGCCATAGGTGTCTCTCCCTAAAACACTTAAGATAAGAGTGTTTTGTGAAATTAGAGGTATCAGTAGCAGCAAAGGCAGTTTGTAAAATCCTAATGAGACGTCAGCATTTAGCATCACAAGTTTTGGTAATTCAAATCTTCACATGATTGCTCCTCAAACAGTGCTCTCTCCTTCCACATGAACAACTAAACAGTGGGTCTCTGTATTGGACAGAGCACTCTGAAACAGGAGCTAAGGCCTGGTGAGACACGTAGGAAGGGTCTTTCCGTAGAGTCTAGTGTCAGTCTCCTCTTACATTGAAATCAAGACACATGGTTCAATCTAAGACACACAGATATGTCTGCGGACAGACACATGACCCAGAGTCACAATAAGGAGACCCCAACGCTATGGTCCTTTCCCTAAATGTGAATTATTAAAGATTCCAACTTCAGCCAGTTAAATGTGTTAACAGAGGCTTGGTGGAGCTCAGCAGATGCGGCACAAAGCAGCATGACTCACAATGTTTGGTCATCAGCAGACAGCAGAGCCAACAAGGAAAGAAGACCACTGGTGATGACTTGACTGCTGTTTTCTGGATAATCCTGCTCACAGTGCCAGCCGCTGTGGCTGCTGCTAAGATAGAACATGGGCCTCCACTCAAAATTTGGTTCAGCTGTCAAAACTAATGGATCCTTCTCTAATCTCACCCACTCCCTGCCACAAATGTACATGCACCAAGAAAACAGAAAAAAGTTGATTACTTATATAATGAAGATCTATAGTGATAGCAGGGCAGTCCTCCGGACTGGTCCAAAATGATTTGAGAAAGTAGAGAAAAGTGACTGGCTTGGGATGTTTATGTTGTTTAGGGTGTGGGTACAAGGTTGAAGGCTCCCATATCGGTAGAGATTTGTGTGGCTTAAATTCCTATTGGCCCCAGAGGAGAGAACATCTAGGTTTTCTTGTCAATTTTGCCCGATGTGAGACAGAGGAGGAAGAGAGAGGAGCGAGAATGAAATACTGCTGACAATCCAATGCCAAAGACTGGAGTCAGACTTGGTACTACAAAGATAAAGGCATCCCCTCATTTTAAGAGTTTAGAGAACAGTGGTCCATACTGACCTGTCAGTACCATCATGGTGAGCTCACAGAACCAGGGAACAATATAAGCTGTATAGAAGTGTTGACTGGAACTTGTCAATTTGGATACTGCCGCTAAATGACCAGCAAAGTCTTTACAGTAGACCTTTTGTGAAGGTGACAGCAACTTCTCTACCAAGCGTGCCTGTTTTCAATGTGATTTCTTTGCCCCCTTGCTTCATATACAGACGGAGTCTACTTCCTCTTATCTTTGAACCTGTATTGGCTTGCTCTTGACCACTAGAATGTGGAAGAGGTGACCACAGGTTACGGCCAAGAATAGATGTTTTCCCTCGCTGGAACTCCGAACTGTCGTGCTGTACAGAAGTCTAGTCTAGTCTATTGTAGGGTAAGAGGGCCTGTGAAGGAAAATAAGGACCCTCAAGGTGACAGCTGGCACTAACTGCTTGACATGTGAGGGAGGCTTCCAGCCAAGGTCTAGCCATCAGATTGCAGGCACATGAGTGCTTCTGAACCAGACCAGATGAAGAGATTCCCAGATGGACAACTAGCTCACAAAGGTATAGGAAATAATAAATTATGTCTGCTTTAAGCCACTAAGTTTAGATGGGCTGTGATGCAGAACAATAGCTAACTAATGCCTTCTTTAAAAGAAATTGTTGTAAGGAAGGAAAGGCACAACAGGCTTATTTGTGAGTGGGGGTGGGTGGCTAAAGCCTGAGATTTCAGGACCTAGAGGCGGGAGATAAAGTGAGAGGAGAGACATGGCAGTTGGAATGGGGAGTATTTTGAAAATGCCTTCATTTTCTGAAGAAATCTCCAGCAATATTTTGCATTATTTTTCAACATTTCTCAAATTAAATCTAATTCTTGGGTGTGAAAACATGCTGGAGGAGGTGTCAAACTGAGTGGAATTCAGATTGGGGAGTGACAATTAAGAGCCGGCTGCCAAGAAGATGCATAGAATAATCTCATTAGCATGAAAAATGATAAAAATCTGTGCCAGCAGATGTATAGAAAAGTAAAACAAGGAGAGCAAGGTACATTGTACCTTGAGAGTGGATCTCTTTGTAGGATGACAAGAGGGTGGAATTGTGAGGAAATGAACATATGTATCTATCGATCTGTTTGTATTTCTGCAGAGTCTGGATTGTGTAAGTTCAAGATGAATGAAGTTCCCCATCAGAAAAAGAAAACAGCAGAGATGGCACATGGTATATACTAGACATGTCATTTTGGTTGTACAGGGAGGGAACACCAGCATCCTTAAGAAATTCAGGGAGACTCCTCCGGACTAGAGTGTTGAGAGAGAGTGTATCTAGTCTGTTAAGTAAAATGTCCTGAGCACTGTATCTGGCACAGGGATTATGTTGTTGGATTTAATCCTTAAGGCAAATCTATCCAGCAGGTATTATCATCTCCCTGTTATGGATAAGAAACACGACATTGGGAGGATGAGCCACCTGTCCAAGTGTCAGAACTGGGATTTGAACCTGGTGTTGATTCTTCCCAGAGCCTGACATTAAACAGCTTCCTCATGGAATTTATGAATATTTCATGGATGAGGTCAGATATATTATAAAGGAACAATTAATGGTGGTAGATTAATTCGAGTTGCAAAGGTCCATGTTAAAAGAGTAAATTACATGCACTCTAACCTTAATTTATCATGTTAATTTACAGAGTTGCTTATTCTAATTAAAACTTCTTGAATTAATATGATTTACTTCATCATTTCACATTTTCCCTTCTTTTTCTTCTTTCATTAAAGGTTAACTACTAAGGTAAGTTTGGGTGTATTATAGTATGTAATAATTAATGGTTTTTTGGGCAAGAATATGTTAAAAAGAATGCAACAAAATACTGTCAGATAATTTTCTTATACATCATTTGAAGTCTGCATGCAATGCTTCCTCTTAACGTCTAGATGGCAGCAGAGGCACAATTATAAATATTTAGCACATTGACAATTTGCCCATGAAAATAAGTTTTAAAAATTTTGAAGTCTGATGAAGAAATTACATAAGGTTAAAATTGACAAATGATTTATTTGTGTATTAGAGTATGTTTGGTAATCATTTCATATTATTTATGGAAAACTTTAAACATAGTTTCAGTTACAAGGGACTGCACTTCTATATAAATAAGTTGTGTGTGTGTGTGTGTGTGTGTGTGTGTGTGTGTGTGTGTGTGTTTGACTCTTTGCAACCCCACCTACTGTAGCCTGCAAGTTCCTCTGTCCATGTAATTCTCCAGGCAAGAATACTGGAGTGGGTTGCCATTTCCTCCAGGGGATCTTCCCAACCCAAGGACTAAACCCAAGTCGCCCACATTTCAGGCAGATTCTTTACTGTCAGCCACTCGATCAGGGAACTCATAAATAAGTTAATGATACTTTAATATATAATATATTTACTGAACTAAATTTTTTCACTTTTATCAATTTCTAGATTTGTGAACACCTTTAAACTCTTATAAGAAAAAAAATAAATAGGGTGGGTTTGAGTGACAAAAAGGTTTTTTGAGACCTTATAAATTAAGAAATGCTAACATTAATTCTGCCCCCTTAGATTTCTCAGAGTAACCTGCAATTACATTTAGGATATTAAAAGCATCAACTCTAGCAGATGAATATCTTTAAAAGGTATTGTAAGATAGTCCCCCACTAATTACTCATTGATTGTACCGTCTATTTAAGGCACTGTCAGATTGAATATAAAGGAACAGGTAAAATGAGACAGCATATTAACATAAAGTACATATTCCAACCAGGTACTGTTGACTTTTTGATTTGGTCTTGCTAAGAATAGACTGTTCCCTTCACAACCACTCAACTGCTGCCCACGTGTCTGGCAGGCATAGTAGGCAGGCTCAAAATGAGATGATGATGGCTAACAAGAGAGAGATGTATGAAGCTGTGGGCAAGGCATGGACAGTATCTCAAGCAAGGGAGCAACAGCCAGGAGGGTTACCAGCTTGAAGGGGCCAGTGGAGTGAGCTTCGGGCCCCTGAGCCGGTAGCTGATGCTGTGACTGAGGACTGCTGCATAGCAGCTGAAGTGCTTAAGGCGGGCTGACACCTGAAGGCATCTAGTCACAAGAAGCCAGGAGAGCAATGGCCATAACTTACTCTCCTCCGGAGGCTGCAGATCCTCTGCTAAGGCTTCCCTTTCACTGAAGCCAGCTTGAAGCTATTGCTAGGGGAAACCATTGATCGGAGTTCATAAATATCAGCTTCCATCGAACAGGAGGAGGGTAGAAGTTGGATTAGAAGGGGTAAATAGAGAATATCCTGTATAACCATTCCATTAGTCTGGTAGGCCTTCCAGAACCTCAGACCAAGTTACTCATCCCAACAGAAACTCTTGTCTCACAGCTAGAGGCTGGAAGTCCGAAATCAAGGTGTCATCAGGTTTGGTTCCTACTGAAGCATCTCTTCTTGGCTTGTGATGGCCGCCTGTGGCTGTGTCCTCCCGTTGGTCATCTCCTTGTGTCCTAATTACCTCTTTATTGTGTTGGAGCCCACCCTAATGACATCATTTGACTTAATTCTTTAAAGACCTTATATTCAAATACAGTCACATTCTGTGGTACTAGGGATCATGACTCAACAAAGAATTTGGCGAGGCGCAATTCACTCCATAAAAACCACCAACTACGCGTGATGACATGAAAACAAAGGAATATTTGTGGTAGTTGTGGTGCTGAAAAGACTATAGTTAACAGTAATAAAAACTGAGAAACAAAGATTATAAAAGTTGTGACTTGACCATCTTAATTTTCAAAGTCTTTGAAATGTTTATAATTTACTTATTAAATATCTTTTACATAAACATTATATAGAAATGTTAAAACAAACAAATATGATTAACACAAATACTATTAAATCACATAGAGATAACCGCTGAATTCTTTGATTTCAGTAAACCAGTATCTGTTCAAATGTGCTTCTAAATACAAATAGCCCCAGGTGGTATCAGAAGGCTCTGTACATTGATTTTAAATTTATTCTTCTGATCATGTTATGCTCAGAATGTACCCAACAAAACTGTATCCTGGGCCAGGGCTTACGTCTCCATCCATATTGGGGTATTCATATTCTCTCCACTGTCCCTTTTTTAAAACCTGTTATGAAAATATTTGACAAATACAATTTATACTTAGTAAAATGGTACAGCTTAATGTGTTTTCTCATTTGTTATCTCATTTCAATAGGGGACAATGCTTTAAAGGAGACTGTCCCAAACTCTGATTTCAGAATGTCAGTATTCTAAGAAACATTATGCTTTGCTGTGCTGTTCTTAGTTGCTCAGTCGTTTCTGAGTTTTTGTGACCCCAGGGATGGTAGCCCACCAGACTCCTCTGTCCATGGGGATTCTCCAGGCAAGATTAGAGGGAGTTGCCATGCCCTCCTCCAGGGGATCTTCCCAACCAAGGGATTGAACCTAGGTCTCCTGCATTGCAGGTGGATTCTTTATCATCTGAGCCACCAGAGAAGACCATGAATACTGGAATGGGTAGCCTATCCCTTCTCCAGGGGAACTTATCCACCTAGGAATCTAACTGAGGTCTCTTGCATTGCAAGTGTATTCTTTACCAGTCAAGCTACCAGGGAAGCATAAGAGACATTATATGCTTTTTTTAAAAAAGGATTCTATGCGAATAAGATACAGTTAAAATAATGAAGTATTGGAAATTGAACAAAATGCACATTTTAGAGTTTCTCAAAGCATGTTTTTATATTTAAGGTTCTGATAATACAGAAACTTTCATAACCTTGACTTAAAGTAAATGATCAAATAAAATCAGGCACATCAGCCATAAGTAGGCAAGCGGTAAAGGAAATGGGTTTTTCCTGGCCGTAATATTTTACTAGAACCTTCTGTCAAGTTCTTGTAATCCCAGGCAAGTGCTATGGCTGGTAAACATGAACCCAGTCAGGTAAGCAAGGCCACTTTATGCTAAAGAAGGTAGGGAAAGAGTATAGTCGACGTTAGGGGACACTGCATTCTAAGAATTCAACAACAACAACATTTTACAAAAGAGCAACTTCTGACTTAGATGACAATTAAAAAGGATCTTTACTGAATTCAGGAATGTGATTTGATAAAACCCATTCTCTCTGGAAATGCACTGAAAATCTCGCTGTCTGGAACATTTCTCAAGGCTCTCTCTGTCACCCGGCAACCTGGCAGACACCGAGAACACTCTAGTGCACTTAACAGTGTCAATTCAATGTAGCACATTCAAATTTCAGTAATACAATCACATAACAATACATGCAGAATACACAAAAGTCAGTCCTGCAATGCTGGCCTCGGTTTTCTCATTAATTTAGCTGTCTCTGTCTGATCTTTCTGGACAATAATGACTGCCATGTTAAAGGGAGGATGTGGAAGAAAGAGAAGGTATTGTAGGTTCTCTTGTTCTAGTGAGAGTTGTGGTTTCTAATAGCTACTCACACACACACACTCTACACCCATTCACAGTAACATATACTCACACAAACTCACACACTAAGCCACACATATAACAACCCCTGAATTCACACGCATCTCTCACGGGTGACAGTCTGGTTTTGTCGGTCAGTCATTCAGCTGTGTCTGACTTTTGCAGCCCCATCGACCGCAGAACGCCAGGCTTCCCTGTCCTTTACCATCTCCTGGAGTTTGCTCAAACTCATATCCATTGAGTCCATGTGATAACTTATGGTGAACAATGTCAGATTCATGGTGTCTGAAGAAGAAGGCTGAGCTTCAAGACCAGAGACCAGGCTTGACCACTCAGGGCTCTTGTGTGGCAGAAACTTTACTACAGTGAAAAGAGGCAGAGAAAGCTCCTGACATAGACATCAGAATGGGGCAGGGAGTGCCTGACTGGTTAGTCTTAGGAAGGGAGCTATATACTTTTTTAATTGTTTATTACAGTAAATCCAAAGAATGTCTCAAGGTTGTAAAAATCTTACTAGACTCACTCCCACAATTTACATTTTAAGATGACAGGATTAGAACTAACAATAGAAAGATTTTACCAGATCCACTCCCATAATATACATTTTAAGATAACAGGATTAGTCAGAAGGTTTTCAAGAAGGAGAAACTGTCCTCAAGCAGGATACATTGTTGTTATATAATCCTTAGCATAGAGTTTAAGCTGTTTTGTTCTGTAATCTTCAGGTCCAGGCTTAAAGGAAAAAACAGTTTTATGTGAATAAGACTAAGGAATGTAGAAGAAAAAACATCTGTCCTTTTCTCCTCCTTGAGAACTCCTGACCCCTATCTCCTCTTCAAGAGACCCAGACCCTTCTCTCCTTGAGGACCCCAGATTTCTTATCAGCCTGCCTAGAAATTGACTTTCTCACTGTTGCGGAATTCGAAGTCACAAAGCACACCTCGGAGGACACTCAAGACAGGGGAGTACAGTTTATTATGCCAGCAGGTCCAAGGGGTATTGGTTCCCAACAAGGACCCCGATGACTATGGAAGACATAGCTTTATATCTCCTGCTACATGAGTGGTCACATGTCAGCTACATTACTCAGTTTTACAATATACAAGTGCAGAAACAATTAACAATTAGAATTGTAAGAGGCTATATGTCAAAGGGATATGGCTATCATTAATCTAACAAGAGCAAACTGATCTCAACTTCCAATCTCTGTTTGTTATCTATGAGGAGGGGGTCTCCAAGGAGACCTAATCTTTCTTTACCTGTGGTTCCCTCATTCCTGAGCAAAGTTCAGGCCCAGCTCACATCCTTTCTCAAGATGACTGACAGATTTTAAGATGGAGTTTCTCTTGTTCCCCACTCCAGCAGCCCCAACATCACGTGATGCCAGCATTCCCTCTCCAGGATCACAGTCTAGTTACAATCAATTTCCCTTCAAAGTTTTTGCCTAGAACTGCGTGAGCACTTACTTCCAAGCAGAGGAACATTCTGAATCTTCTTGTAGCTTCTCCAGGGACAGATATGACAGGCCACAAAAAGGTCTAGTCTCTACTCCTTTGGCGTCTTTGAGATAATCTCCATGGAGGAGCCCGTTAGTCCATAGCATCAGTGTTAACAAAGGATAAGTCAGAAATATTTACTCCTGGAGCTTTACCAAACTACCTGTTACCTTTGGTGCAGAAGTGACATGTAAACATCTGAGAAAGCTGCTTAGTAATTTTGTTATGATCTATTTGAGAGAAATATTTAATAGTCACAATACATTATATTTTTATCATATGAGAAAGAAAATTATGAACACACTATCAGCATTTGGGATCATTAGGCCTATAAATGGGATTTGACCAAACATTTCCTGCAATGAGTTCATTTTTATAACATTTTATAAATTATATATACATATATATGTATATGTAATTTAATGATATAATCTTGAGCAAATACTTAATCTCTATAATTATACATCTCGGGATATTATGTGGATACAACTAAAAGGACCACCATACACATCTATGACCCCAAATTTTGATACAGAAATTAAAAGGAAAAAAACCTTAAAATTCATGTTAATAATGCTTATGCTCCAAGCAAACATGAGACATAATCCAATGTGTAGGAAAGGCTTCAGTTTCCTCCACGGGTCTTTCCTCAGAGGGGCTACAGGAGGAAACAGCTCCATTGAGGTTCTGACATGATGATTAGGAACTTCTGCACATGAAGAGACATGTGGCCACATTTTACAGGTCAAATACAGGTGTGCCAAGACACAAAAAAGGAAATGAATGTCCTTAAACTGTTCAAGACAGAAAAACCATATACACATTAGGTGTGGATTTGAGTATTTCTATGCGTGAATGTCTATTAAGGATATACTATACACAGTCCAGCTTTAACTTTTAAACAATATGTCTGTGATTCCTATTTTCTCTCCATGCACAATACTGTTCTGTTGAGAAAATTATGAACCCCTCAAGAAGAGAAATTCTATATATTTTCTTTTTATAGCAGATGTTTCTCAACATACACTCTCTGCTGTATGCCTGTGTGCTAAGTCACTTCAGTCCTGTCTGACTCTTTGCAATCCTCTGGACTATAATCCACCAGCCTCCTCCATTCAAGGGATTCTCCAGGCAAGGATACTAGAATGGGTTGCCATGCCCTCCTCCAGGAAAATCTTCCCAACCCAGGGATGGAACCTGCATCTCTTTACACCTCCTGCCTTAGCAGGTGAGTTCTTTACTACTAGCACCACCTGGGAATCCCTCTGTGTGTCTAGTATCTCCTAATCTACAAACCATTTGTTTCTTAGAGACATCCATCCATCAGACTACAGCTAGTGTCAGATTATTCCTACAGAGAAAGCAGCTTATGTGCATAATTTAAAGAAGCCAATCCTTTCTATACCAGGTGTGCGGTGCAATGTTGTGATGCTGTTTTCACAGACGTTACTCGTGTAAGCACTAAATATTGTGGCGTGCTGAACACAAATGGTCCTGATTTAGCCCTGGACTCCTAAAGAGCTTTTTCATGTCATGTATAGGCAATGCAGATTAGAACTACTTGATGCCTGTTGTAGCTTAGGGAGGATTGATAAGAATCTATTATTAATCTCATTACCTAGCATCAAAGAGTTCTAGACTACTGGAGTTGACTAATTAATACACTGCTGAGAAAGTAATTGCAATGTAGCAAGCACAACTGCAGGGTAATATTCATCTTTCATGTTCACAAGGAGAATCTGAAAAAAAATCTTTTTCAGTACAAGAAGATTTATTATTTTTTTATATTCTGGATGGATCTATAAAAGGCAGTAAGTATGCTTTAAAACAATGGTGAATGCCTGTGCTCTATAAAGTTATGGAGTCAAAATACTAGAACTTGAAAAGAATCAGATATCATGTATTTTGAATTTGTCAGTAATTTTTAATATCTTTTCCTTTAAGTGGAAGCATTTGAAGGGGGAGAAGAGAGGACTCCATCCACCCTAATAGCCCCTTCCTACTGCAATATTTCAGCATTGACTTGTTTTATGTATTAGGATTCCACTTGAGCAGATGTTCGGATAACACTTTTGCTGCTAAAGAAATCTGATAGCCTTTGGCATCTTGGGAAAGAGCAGTGACTCTGGGGAGACATTGTATTTGTTCAGTTGCTAGTCATGTCCGACTCTGTGACCCCAAGGACTGCAGCACACCAGCCCTCCCTGTTCCTCACTATCTCCCAGAGTTTATCTAACCAAGTTCATGTCCACTGAATCAGTATGCTATCCAATTGTCTCATTATGCCTGCATGCAAACTCTATCACTTTCAAGCCATTGGATAACCCCTTTCTCCATAATTTCCTCAACTGAAAACTTTCAATAATAAAAATGGCCCTTTCCCAGGGCTTTCAAAGTGATTCAGTCTGTTACTACGCATAAACTGTTAAGAATAGTGTCACATGATAAATGCTGTATATTAAGTCTCATCTAGACATTACCTACACAGAGTTTATACACTTAGAATTACAGAGCTGGACAAGAATTTACAGATTACCTACTTGAGATCTAAGAACAGTGTTTCTATTCACAAGGCTAAGCAGTGGCTAAGACAATGTCAGAACCTACATCCTCCATAGATTTCATAATAATGCTTGTTAATAAAAGCACTTCTAGTAGAATAGGTTAAACATTTAGTCTAGGTGTGGGATGCCGATAGTACATGTTTTAAAAGTTCTACCTCAAATTTTTAAGAATGAAAATTTTCAGTTTTTTTCTAGAAATGCATTTCTATATGGAATGTATATAGATTTACTGATGGCATGTTACTCTACTACAAGCTAGTCTGTAGGATCACCCATCCTTTCCAGTTTCAGTGTGACCCATGCCTGTACCTGTGAAGTGGGGTTTTATCTGAGAAATGTATGGATTAGCAAAGCACAGTATCTGGAGCAGGTCAGGTGTTCAATATGTATCTCTGAATAAACAAATGACAGAAAACTGAAGCTCTTCTTTCTGGTGATCTCATTCATAAGAGCAGTGTTTATCTGGATTGCCCATGACTGGATAGGTGGTAAGCCTGGCACAGAGACACCATGGCAAGGATCTGGGTGGGCTCCGGAATCATCCTTGTCCAACTGCTGAAGACGTAAGTCCACGCTGAGGGAGCAACTGTTTCTTTTTGCCTTGCATAAAGATGCCAGTCCCATTAGGCATTCACAGAGTTGCTTCTGCAGAGAGGAGGCTCAGTTTGCCATCTCCTACAAAGATGTCTTTTAGGCAAGCAGTTCCCAATATAGTCTCCAGTAAGAGACATTCTCTGGAAGGACTGATGCTGAAACTGCAATACTTTGGCCACCTGATGTGAAGAGCTGACTCATGTGAAAAGACCCTGATGCTGGGAAAGATTCAAGGCAGGAGGAGAAGGGGATGACAGAGGATGAGATGTTGGACGGCATCATGCACTCAATGGACAGGAGTCTGAGCAAACTCTGAGAGATACTGAAGGACAGGAAAACCTGGCTTGCCAACTTAGTGACTGAACAACAAGGAGACACTCCAGAACCCTGTTGGAAAAGCCCAGGCAGCAAATCCAAACCGGGAGTGACTGTCGTCAATCTGCACCAGCCACCTCAAGAGTGATTTAAGATGGTGGGCACCCTCCAACATGGCAGCCCTTCCGTGTTGGGGGCCTGGAGGTGGGCAGGCCCCAGGAGGGCTCAAGGGATGTGAAATGCTCATGGGCCTGCAATTGTACAGAAGCCTGGTCACAGTAGCCAGCATTAGGGGCTCAAGGGGGTAAGCCTCATCACAGACTAGACTAAGCAGGGGGGAGTGACCTTCCTAAAGGCAAAACTCAAGGTCATTCGACGGTCTTGGCTGACAAATATTCTACAATAAAAAACACCTGGGAACGTTATGTAACTGAAGGAGCTCGGCATCTGACCGGAAGTAAGTCTGAACGGGGCCTGGAGGGTATTTTGGCGCTAACCACTCAGAGTGACATCAGAGGATTGGCTCTCTCATCCGGAGGCTGTGCTGGCATTTCAAGCATGTACTTGGTTTCAAAGGCTCGGAGCACCAGGTTGACCAGAGGCCTGCTGTACCTGCCAAGGCCGGTTCACAAGCGGATTGAGGGTGCCAAACCCTGAGAAGCATATTCATCCTTAAGGCAGAGCAGGTGGGTGCATCCTGCCTTGATGGAGAACACCTGGCTGGGTGCCCTCGAGACTGCTGGGAAGTGGGAGCAAGCACTAAACCAGGGCCGGATCCCGGCAGGAGGTTCAAATGAAGGTAGCATGTGATGCCTCAGACTGATTTTTGGGTGGGCTTCCCTCTACACTGGAAGCTCTGCAGGAGTTTGGGGCCAGAACCTAGCTCAGAATCCTGCAAGGCCTTGTGAAGCGGCGCCTTAGGCCCATGAGCGTGGCAGGCTTAGGGTAGCCAGAGGCCTGGAACAGATGTCGGACAAGCCAGGTCACCGAAGCGGGGTCTTGGAGAATATGTCCCCTCCTGGCAAACCACAAGGTTACTCCGCTACCTTTTCAGGCCTCGGCCCCGCAGGCTCGCCAGAGTTTGCCGGATAAGAGACTCCTGGGAGCCCTGGTTCCAAGAGAAGCAAGGACGCTGATCCCGCACGAAGTTCAAATGGAAGTTGTCGGTCGTCAGCTTGAAGCTGCAGCCTCAAAATGATTTTTGGAGTGCTAGTGCCCTTCACTGTAAAGGCTTTGCTGTTGTTGGAGCCTGGACCCAGCTCCACAGCCGTGGGAGGACCTCGCTGCCGGAGGACAACTACCCAGGTAATTTCTGCGGAAGCGCCGGCCGGCAGGGCAAATGTGGGGAGACACTGGGTTCCAGGGGTGGGCTTTGGGGAACGAGGCACTTGTGTAACCCCGAGCTCTAATTTACCCACTGGGGTGTATTCCTCTGAAGCCAAAACACAGGAGAACTTGACCCTTTTGCCAGGGCAGGGCCTGCCTTTGCGACTTCCCCGAAGGGCCCGGATGCCAAAGGCCTCGGGGCAAAGTGCGCCCCGGGCGTGTGGCTGTGTTCATTTCTTGGTACTAAGGAATTTGGAACAGAGTAAGCATCAGAAGCTGAGTCCCTGGCGGGCTTTTACTAGAAAAGTCATAAGCATAATCACAAAGCCTAATCTCCCCAACGGGGAATGTTCCCCCGGATGCAAAAACGCCTGGTTCCTCCACTGCCCTGAAAGGGCTGAGGTGGATGTGCTGACCGTACTGTATTATCTGGGAGCCAATCGGACAGCAATTTCAAATGGGGCTTGCCGCTGCAAATTTGTATCTGCCGCTTCAGAGTAATTTGGGGGGAAAGGGCACCCTCCACCCTGCGGGATGTGAAAGTGTGCGCTGCGACCACAGGCCTGGATCAGGGCAGTGTCCACCGAGGACTGCTGAAGGGGCCGAGTACTGTGCATGAGCTAGGTGTGCAGTTGCGAGCAGCCGAGGACCTGCAGCACTGCAAAGGCTGGGAGTTGCTGGGTCTCGGGAGCAGGGCAAGGCATTTGCCTAATCACAGGACCTGGTTTTCCCAGGGGGACTATTCCCTCTGATGCCTTTGCAGAGTGGGGGCTGGCATAGCATGGTATTCCGTTAGATGCTCCTGGTTGTTGAGGTCTGGGGCCTGATCAGGCAGCCAGTCCAAGTTGGGATGACCGTGGGCAATTTGTTACTTCTGCTTCCGAGTGATTTTAAAGGTGTGTGCTCCCTTACCCCTTTTTTGGACCTTGCCCTGTCCTCAGCCTGTTTGGTATATCATAATTTAATCAGCTTTAACTGAACCTTTACTAGCTGCCTGACCCATCCAGCTCACATCTCTATTTTATTCCCTTGTCAAATAAGATACCTTGACTCGTACCTACACTGCCTCAGACAATCTCATCCTGACATTCCTTTTTCAAATTCTAGCCCTGTTTCATTCTGCTTTTCTATTTAAATTCATAATCTCTTCTACCTTTTGGGCTTCCATTCCCAAATGCAGATCTCTAAGGAGCATTGGCACCTGCTTCTTCTCAATTGCACCCCTGTATCTCCACCTGACCCTCCAGCTATCATTAGAATCTCTAGAAATGAATGCAGCCTTCCAGTCTGTGCAATCCCATAGCAAGCCAAATTCTGATTCTAATATCAGGCTCCTATCTACACAGCTTTATTTGTAGTATGGGGAAAATAATTTTTGACACACCATTTTATTCACTGAAATCTTAAAAAAAAAAAACCCACAAGCACATACAATAATGTTTTTCCATAACACCATTTTTTTTAACAGAGGTTTCAATTACTTTTAAAAAATAATAATTTTGAGTCCAGCTGGAAACTTACCTACTGAGAAGGTGTCAACCATACCTCCTGCTTACAATCACTGTCTTTGTCTTGAGAGCTTAAGTAGTGCTCTAAATTTCTATACTGGGTAGAAAGTACCTATGTAAAATATTCATTTTTTTCACTGTTCTGATACTGAATATGTAAAGTGTGGAACTGTAAAAGAAATAAGCTATGTGTATATTGTGTTTATATGTTGTATGATTTTTTTTATCAGATAAATGTGATGAGCTTGAATCTTGAGTCTCTTATAGTGTCAGGAAGCCCGGAAAGGACTGTTAAAAAAATCAATTTTCTTAAAGCAAATATTTATTTTCTGTCTTTTTACTCTTATAACACAGATATTCAGCATTCACTATTAACTTTTGTTTAGCAGCATTCTCTTCACTAAAGAATCATAATTAAAGAAAACCATTTAAAAAACTTCACAAGCTCTTAAAGGTTCTGAGCAATTAGGCTAGGTAATTAGAAACATGATCAAAGAGAAGCTTGGGAAAAGGATTTAAACCCCTATTGAACATTTGTATTAAAAATGATTAAGGAATACAGAAAATTAAAAGCATAGTTTATATCTGGTGGGCAAATGATAAAGCCAATTATTCTGGAACATGCTTATTTACCTAGATTTAGTTATTCATAATATGTAGGGAGATCAGATGTGCTGGAAGAAAAAAGAAAAGCAATTGTTCCTTTTCATCTTGGAGGCAGTAAAACATGCCTGCACAGGGAAAGGATTTTCTGCCTTGCAATATTTTTTACTTTTCAATTCATCAAACTATAAATTAAAGAGAAAATCAATGTGTTTCTGAATTTAACCCGGTCAAATTATCTACTCTTCAAATCAGAAGATAAGTTTGAAGAAAAGGGCAGTAGCTCTACATGCAGAGACTTTTCTAGAGCAGACAGTACTGGAATTGCCAAAGAAAGCCATCTGCATTTCCTCAAATGAACAGAATGCTTCAGTGGTGCCTTGTTTAGTGACTTGGCATAGTGGGTGTTCACAAACTTGGGATGAGCAGGGGGGGGCGGGAAAAAGACATCTAGAAAGATTTGTAAATGGAAAGATCACCTTGGAAGCCCTATCTGTAACCTAAAAGGAAAAAAACAAAAGCAAATAATCCTTGTTACTAAGAGAATGGAAATGCTTTTCCGTTTATTTTTTTTTTTCCTAAGAATCTGAAAGACCTACAATGTTTAGATTTCTAAGACAGTAAAATCCAGTATGTCAGAAACATTTATGTTGTAGCTTTTTTTTTTAGCACTTCCAAATTTCCTAGCTATTAATATAATTCTCCCCTTAAAAATGTGATGATATTGATATACATTTTTTAAATCCATTTTAAGGGTAAACTCAGCTGCATTAAGTATATTCACATGGTTTTGCGACCATGACCATCATCCATCTCCAAAATTTTCCCGTCTTCCCCAATTAGAAACTCTGTGTCCATTAAACATAACGTCCCATTCCTCCCCACCCCACTCCCTGGATGACCCCCATTCTGCCTTCTGTCTCTATTATTTGAACTATTTTAAGAGCATCATAAAAAGTTCTTTAATAACTAGCTTATTTTATTTTGCATGTTCTCAAGTTTCATCCATATATGTATATATATACACACACACACACTTACACACACTACATTTTCTTTATTCATTTATCTGTCAGTGAACACTTGGGTTGCTTCCAGCTTTTGGCTGTTGTGAATAAAGCTGCTATAAACATGTGTGTGCACATATCTGTTTGAGTCCCAGAACTGAAATTACTCAATGGTTTGGTAATTCTGTGTTCACCTTTTTTGAAAAGGCAGCATCCTGTTTTCCATAGTTACTGCACCATTTTGCATTTTTCCCGAGTGTGCAGGGTTCCAATTTCTCTGCATCTTCACCAACACTTGGTTTTTATGTTTCATTTGGTTTTGTTTGAACAGCAGTCATCCTAGTGGAAATGAAGTGATATCTTATTGTGGTTATATTTCTCCTTTTTAGTAGGATTTACACTCAACAGCAACAATCTAGAAAGAATAGACTAAAGCCAATGTTATGAGTCATTCTCTACCCTTTCTCACTCTAAATTTTATGTTAGCAGTTATTAATTTCTATAGTTAGAATTCAGGAGATCTGTATGGTCATAAACAGAGATGGAGATCCCACTTGATAGTGAGCAAAACAAGCTTTGTTATTGGGGATTAAACATAGCTGATGGGTAGCTCTGACTGCGAAGGTATTATGCTATGATCTATCATGGGCATTGTGGAAATTCATTTTGAAAAATACACAAATTTCTAACATAATATTCTTTCTCAATAGGGGGCCTTTTAAATAAAATATCATAATTTTGACAATTAATTATGAATCAGAAATATGTAGATTAACATGACTCTGGACATCAGGAAAACATGTGGTGTGTTTTATCCGAAAGGAGTCCTACATGAGTCCGTCTGTTTCATGAACAAATTAGTCAAAAGATGAATGACTTAATTTTTCTCCTTTCCTGCCTCAGGCTTATTTTAAATATCTCAGGTGGTCTAATGTAATTGGGCAATAAAATGACATTTAATAGAATTTTATTTGCCTGGTCACCACTCTTAGTCTTATTGACACATGATTTAAAAGAACAGAGTAAGACTTTGTTTCCCCAATTGTGTCAAAGATCACATTTACTTTTTTTGTTTCCTCACTAAGTCCAGAGTCCTAATAATCTCCATTTTATAATTGCAGGTTAAAATTGATAAATTCATCCATGTTGATTACTTAGCAAGTAATCAGATGATTTTTCTGATTTTGTTTGTATTTTGAATATTTGGGATAATAATTTTTAAAAATGTATTTGTAAATATTTTACACCAATACTTTATTTTAGCAATTTGATTTCATTATTTTTACTCCCTGAAGTTACAGAGTTTTGGAATATATGGACTAGAATGAAACAAAGAATTTAATCAGATCAACCTATGTAGTAATTCTGAAGATGATAAAATTGATCCC
This sequence comes from Antilocapra americana, assembly GCA_007570785.1. Classification (NCBI taxonomy): domain Eukaryota; kingdom Metazoa; phylum Chordata; class Mammalia; order Artiodactyla; family Antilocapridae; genus Antilocapra; species Antilocapra americana. The sequence continues at coordinate 409,028 of ML660213.1, read as the reverse complement.
TAGAAAAAGAGAACTTTCTTAGGAGGCTGTCTGTTTAATCCATGCAGGCTTGAATTAAATTTTTTGGTGAGGAGGTAGTAATTAGTCAGTTATGGGCTTTACATCAACAGCACCACCATAGTCCCAATGCAAGAAAGACTACATGAAGTAGTTTGTTTAGTTGCTAAGTCGTGTCCGACTCTTTTGTGACCCCACTGACTCTAGCCCACCAGGCTCCTCTATCCATGGGCTTTCCCAGGCAAGAATACTGGAATGGGTTACCATTTCCTATTCCAGATCTTTCTCAACAGTATTGGGTATTCTTGTCCTTCTTAATTGGTGTACAAAGAACAGGTAATTTTATTTCTATGTGTTTGTTGTCACTCCGGAAGAAAAGGAAGGTGGTACCCGTAACCTAAAACAAAACAGTAAAAAATACCGTTATTTACAAGAATGTAGTTTCAGAAATTGGAAAAGGAAGTGGGAAACCCCTCTAGTATTCTTGCCTGGAAAATTTCGTGAACGGAGGAGCCTGGCAGGTTACAGTCCATTGGGTGGCAAAGAGTTGGTCACAACTGAGCGACAGAGCACTTAGATGCAGAAATAATCCACATTTTGCAGATTATTCTGTCCCTGAACTTTACTGTTTCATTTCCACAAACCTTTCTATAGACCTCTTAGCACAGGGACATATTCTTGAAACATATGGACGCAGATGGTCTTGAGTGTGCTGCCTCACAACAGGATGGATGCCTGATCTCAGCGGCAGGCTTTCCATATGCTTCCTCTGAAGGATGCAGCACTTCCTGGTCTCCAAGCACCTCAGGTGATTCAGATGCTCTGAAATTAGGGGGCTGGGCTGGTCCCCTTCCTCCCTGATGGTAGCAGTGCATCATGGGACTGAGCTTAGATACTTCTTAAGATCACACATCTAATTCACAAACTCCGAGGCCCACCAGTCAACATTCAAGTACATTGCTCTGGGGAAATGCAATTGTAAAATACCAGAAACAATATTTGTTCTATTTATTTATTTTAAAATTTGATGATCCCAAGCCCAGTGTAAGAGATAAGTGCTAGCATTCTGCAAAGGAAGCAGTGTGGCTCCTGTCATGCATACTTATGAAGAGTGACAAGCCCAAGTATTCAAAGAAGCCAAATCCATAGAGTTATGAACCCTAATTCTATGAAAATCACTTTAATATTCCATTCTGGCCAAGACTCTGGAGCTCACTATCTTAATCTTCATTGTGGTGGTAATAATAACTGAGAATTCAGAAAAACCTAGGGGAAATAAATAATCCTCCAATTGAAAACTATTTAAGTTATCCAACTTAGTACTACATTTTAAAGTGAAAGAGACAACTACACCACATTTTTCGTTTTCAGTCTAATAGCGCATTTCTCCCAGACTTCAAGATGGCCATATTGACTACTAATTCAGATTTTTACAAGTGCACCAAACACTGAACTACTTATGGAATTTCAATTTATAAAGAATTTCATTAAGAATAATATCCAATATAGGGTGTTAGTTTTCTATTGCTGTGTGATTGTAGACAAATCGTTGCGTGTCTCTTAACCTCTGTTTACTTATTTGTAAAATGGGCTAATTATACTCATACATCAGAGAAGGCACTGGCGACCCACTCCAGTGCTCTTGCCTGGAAAATCCCATGGACAGAGGAGCCTGGTGGGCTGCAGTCCATGGGGTTGCAAAGAGTTGGACATGACTGAGGGACTTCACTTTCACTTTTCACTTTCATGCATTGGAGAAGGAAATGACAACCTGCTCCAGTGTTCTTGCCTGCAGAATCTCAAGGACAGAGGAGCCTAGTGGGCTGCCGTCTATGGGGTCGCACAGAGTCGGACACAACTGATGTGACTTAGCAGCAGCCACATACTCATACATGAATTAGGATGTTATTAACTAAGTAGGGTAAGGGAGTCAGAGAAGAGGAGGTTTGGAAAAAGAATGAGACCAGCACTTTACAGGAACAGATCACCTTTAATGAGGTGAGAAGGGGCAGCAGTCAGATTAACCCAAGAAAAGAGTAAGTGTATATAGGCATATATGTGGAAATCTACTGTCTTAAGGGGGCCCATTCTTCTCCAGGGTTGTTCGGATTAGTTATCTCTTAAATGGGCTGGGGCAAAGAATTCTGGAGATCTGCCAGAGGCTGGCACTGGCTGGGAGCTGGGCGTAATCAACCTTAATGTCCATTTTTTTCTTCAGGTGAGAGAGTTCTTCGTTTTGCATAGAATGGTGGGGAGAACCTGGAGGGGAGTTTTAACTCCAGGCTATTTTGAGCCATGTAACTTTTCTTCAAATTGCAGGTAAAGATCAATTCAGAGTAAAACAAAAAATAATAGGCAACAAGCCAAAGACATGTTAATGTTGAATATTTAGTTTACTTTAAAGAAAAAAGTACCCATAGGAGGATTTTTTTTAATAAATATGAAGTATATCATCATTTCTATCAGGGTAGAGATAATATTTTGTTTTATACATAAATGCACACAGTATGGCTAGACTGTGAGGGACTGGCTCTGGGTAGTAGGCACATTTGATTCTCACAGGTCAAAGTGGAACTAGTATTTTTTAGAGGTTGGGGAGTAGAGGATTATCTGCCACAAAAAAATATATTAAAAAATATTCTTGTGTCTGGATTTTTAATTGACTCCTCTGCTTAAACATGCTAAAATCTTGTTAATTTATACATTTATTCATAATGTATTGACCCCTTATTCCATCCTCGGTGGTCCATGAAGATCCACATACATTAAGATATAATGTTCTAAATGTATTCATTGAATCAAACTGGTCCTTAATACAGATGAATATTTGAGCCATGTTATTTTAACTCCCTTTAGAGTTGCTTTTATCTGCCTTTAATTTTTTTCTAGCATTACTTAAAAATGATAAGCATTGGAAGTAATACCTAGTCAAAATGTTGTTGTGTATATATTAAGGATTGAAGGCAGAAGAAGAGGTCATCAGAGGATGAGCTGGCTGGATGGCATCACTGATACAGGGACATGTTTTGGGCAAACTCCAGGAGATGGTAAGGGACAGGGAGGCTTGGCATGCTGCAGTCCATGGGGTCACACAGTTAGATAAAACTGGGTAACTGAATAACAAAAACTACAAATATGCCCAGAACGTAAGTCAGTGCTTATTACATGATAAATGCTCAACAAATACTACCTGAGTTTTGCAAAGAAACCTAAAACACCAGTGGGGTATGGTGGTTAAGTACTTGTCAGAGCAGAACAAAAAAAAAATAAGTTAAAACTTTGAACTGTTTTACTCTTTCCATAACCAATAGGAATATAGGAATATTTGAGTTTTCAGATCCCAAATTGTCTTACTTCTGTGCACAAGTGGATTGTCTAAGCTTATTTCAGTGATGAGAAAATCTATAATCAAAAAGTTGTGGGAAGGAGTAGTGATAGTTTTTAATTAATTGATTAAAAAACAATAGACATGTAGTTATCTGGGCATCCATGAACTTCTGCCTTTAGACAAATTCAGATAAAATGAGATATTTCAGATAATTTTTAAGATTAATCTTTGTATTCGGTATCATTTCTGATATTGTTGCTTGGCAAAAGCCTCTTCGTATTTAGCTTCAAGGTCTCAATCACATGAGATGCATTTGCAAGTGATATTAAAACATTCTTTAATTTCCAGAAGAGTTGGAGTCATGTCTGGGTAGTAGTGATAATCTTGATTGGTGAGAAGGTTAGGAGTATTACCTTATGGTTATATATTCACATTAAATCAGGAGTTCCTTACAGGAAAATAATTGTTGTTGTGTACTCACTAAGTTGTGTCTAACTCTTTGTAACTCCATGGACTGTAGCCCTCCAGACTCCTTCTGTCCATGGAATTTCTAAGGCAAAAATACTGGAGTAGGTTTCCATTTCCTTCTCCAGGGGCTCTTCCTGACCCAGGGATTGAACCTGTGTCTCCTGCTTGACAGGTGAATTCTTTACCACTGAGCCATATGGGAATCCCCCAAGGGCAAATAATAAAACTTATCTTTTCAACACCAATCTATAGCATGTGTCAGGCATCTTGTTAATATTTATTCTGATTCAACTATTATTTTATGAGTTCTATTGTATTTAAAATCAAACTTGGGGACTTCCTTGATGGTTAACTGATTAAGAGCTTCTGCATTTTCAATGCAAGGGGCCTGGGTTCAATCCCTGGTCAGGACTGAGATCACACATGCAACATGATACAGCTAAATTTTTTAATTTTAAATAAATAAATTCAAGCTTAATATTAACCATAACATAATGTAATGCCATTATCTGCTGTACTTATGTGCATATGAGAGATACTCCACGTGCTTCCAATTTAAGTAGCATTTGGGAAACTGTTCATTTCTTGTACAGATGTAATTAATAACTATACTAGTTAACCTGTGAAAAATTTCATGGATCTCCTCGGGCAGTTGGTTTCATACAAAATTGCCTTGTGAAATACACTCCTTATCTAACCTTCCTGGTACAATCCAAAATAAGCTCTTTCAGAACCAAGTTAAATCAGAAAATATCCTATAAGACACATATGAAGCAATACATTCTTAGGCAACTTCAGCCTGAAATTTCAATCATCTTTCCCTCTTGGTTTAATGTTTTAATTGTTTTCATCCTTCTGTAGGAAGATATGAAGTGTTTAGAGGCACTTTTGCATCTGCGGTTAGCCTCCCAGTCTTCACTGATCCTCTGCCTCACTTCTCTCTCCTGTCCAGGGTGAACCATAGGTTATACAAGTGCCAGGCTGTGAAAACTGGAGTATGGCAGAAAACTCCCCCACTGATTTGCATCATCAAACGTTCTAACTTTGGGAAATATGTGGAACTTTCGTTCTGCTCACTGACTAGCCCTCCTGTTCTTCTGATTGTATTTTATGACCTAATTGTCACAAAACAAAAAGTTTGATAGACACCCTCTGAAAAATCACCAAAAGATGGTTCTGTTAATAATTCTTTATCTATGCTACTACTCCCATTCATCTTGCCTGCAATTAATTTTCTATTGCTGGGGCTATTACATGTGGTGTTCAATGTGTCTAGTGCAAAGGAAACTAATTCCTTTGGGGAATGTATATGATTAAAATATTATAGTCTATCTTAATAAGAAAATTCAATTTCCTTATCAAAATATTTTTCCAGTTTTTATGTTAGGTTAAAGTATAATTTTAATTTAGTCTTATTTAATTTGATTGCTAAAATGTAGTAAAAAAAATAGTTTCTGATTGAAGGTTATGAAATAGTATCCAGTATCCTCCATGGAACTTAGCACAGACCTGTCTCCATGGGGGAGAGATGGAAGATTATTGCTTTGGATAAATTACCATTTCCAGTTTGCTCTTTTTCAAGTGATTAAAATAGAAAATAAGATCACTATTAATCATAGTTAGAGAAAGCACTAGACACAAATTATGGAAGGCAGAAAAGAAGAAGCAATCTTAATTAAGGCATCTATAGAAAACGTGTATAAGCAGGAATGGCTGAAGGCAATGCCTTCTCATTTATTTCTTCAACAAATCTTCACTGAGTTACAGAATGTGTCAAGATCTGACTGTTACCACTCTTGGAAATGTTTTCAAGGAAAGAGAACTGATCCTTGGCCTCCAGAAGCTAATATTCTAGTTGAAGAGGAAGGAAACAAGTAAATATTTAATAGGACCTGGGAGAGTAAAAGTGTTAAGAGGAGAAATGAGGCAGGGGAAGAAAACAGACTGGGGTGGTCACGGGCAGGGCTGTTCTTTCAGAAAGAGTGGAGAGCGCATAACCTGATATTTGAGGAGAAAATTGGATAAAATGAGAGTGACAGGGGTTGACATTCTGAGGAAAGAGAATGCCTGTCAGAGAAAGCATCAAGTGAACATTCCCCAAAGAACCGACTTTGGTATTTTGACGGATAGCCAGAAAACCAGTCATGGCCTGGTGGCAGGAAGCTGGACTCCATGTGACAGGAGATGAAGCTCTAAAGGGAAGACTTCTAGGCCAGGGAAGGCTTTATCATTGTGGGAAATTAAAGTCTCTATTGAATTTGTTATAGTATTGCTTCTGGTATTTCTTTTTTTATTATTATAGAGTAGTTTAATGTTGTTAATATTTCTTTTTTTGGATATATGTACATATTGTAAAATGATTACCATGATCAAATTAACTAACATATACACATATTCCTGGGGCTTCCCTAGTGGCTTAGAGGATAAAGCATCTTCCTGCAATGTGGGAGACCCAGGTTTGATCCCTGGGTCAGAAAGATCCCCTGGAGAAGGAAATGACAACCCACTCCAGTACTGTTGCCTGGAAAATCCCATGGACAGAGGAGCCTGGGGTCGCAAAGAGTCGGACATGACTGAGCGACTTCACTTTCCTTTCCTTTACACATGTTCCTTCCCTCTTAAGCCTCCTTCCCACCTCCCTCGTCCATTCCACCCCTCTAGGTCAGCACAGAGCAGCGAGCTGAGCTCCTCGTGTTACACTGCAGCTTCCCACCAGCCATCTGTTTTACACATGGTGGTGTGTATATATCAGCACTACTCTCAATTACTCCCCCCCTCTTTTTCCCCTGCTGTACCCACAAGTCCATTCTCTACCTCTGCGTCTATTCATGTCCTGCAGAGAAGTTCATCAGTACCATCTTTCCAGATTGCGTATATATGCATTGTTGTTGTTCAGTCGCCCAGTTGTGTCCAACTCTGCGTGACCCCATCGACTGCAGCACGCCAGGCCTCCTTGTCCCTTACTATCTCCCAGAGTTTGCCCCAGTTCATGTTCATTGCATTGGTGATGCTATCTCACCCTCGGTTGTCCCGTTCTCCTCCCGCTCTCAATCTTTCCTAGCATCAGAGTCTTTTCCAAGGGGTCAGCTGTTTGTATCAAGTAACCAAAATATTGGAGCTTGAGCCTCAGCACCAGTCCTTCCTATGAGTATTCAGGGTTAATTTCCCTTAAGTTAACTGGTTTCATCTCCTTGCTGTCCAGGGGACTCTCAAGTCTTCTCCAGCAGTACAGTTCAAAGGCATCAAATGCTTTGGCACTCTGCCTTCTTTACGGCCCAGCTCTCAAAACCGCACGTTGACTACTGGAAAGACATAGCCTTGACTCTACGGACCTTTGTCAGCAGAGTGATGTCTTTGCTTTCCAACACACTGCCTAGGTTTGTCATAGCTTTCCTGCCGAGAAGCAGTCATCTTTTTATTGCATGGCTGCAGTCACCATCATCTGCAGTGATTTTAGAGCCCAGGAAGAGGAAATTTGTCACTGCTTCCGCACTTTCTATTTGCCATGAAGTGATGGGGCTGGATGACATGGTCTTAGTTCTTTTTAATATTTAGTTTTAAGCTGGCTTTTAAACTCTCCTTCTTCACCCTCACCAAGAGGTTCTTTAGAGGCTCTTGTGCAAACATATATGCATTATGTTTTGGTTTATTGGTTTCAAGGCATGTGAGATCTTAGCTCTCCAACCATGGCTTGAACCCACACTCCCTGCATTGGAAGGTGAAGTCGTAGCCACTGGACCACCAGGGAAATCCCTCAATTTGTTTTGAAAGCATCTCCTTGGCTATTGTTTGGGGGGAATGATTATCAAGGGATAAGCATGAAAGGCAAATGATACTTCCAAAGCTGTTGCCTTATTCTTGGGGCATGGTGGTGCTTAAACTATGCTTGTAGCTGTGGTGGCAGTCAGAATAGGAGAGATTAAGAATGCATTTGAAAAGCAGAGCCTAAAGCACTTAACAGCTTTTCAGATGTGGAATGTAAGAGAAATGACGAGCCAGAAATGGCTCCTGGGTTTCATATTTGGGCCAGATGATGCCATTTGCTAAGATGAAGAAGCTGGAAGAAAGATCAACTTTGAGGGGGCAAATCTGAAATCATATTATAGATGTGTTAAGCTTAGATTATCTGTAGACCTTCCCAGGGTTTGCCCGGTGGCTCAGACAGTAACGAATCTACCTGCAATGTGAGGGACTTGGGTTTGACCCCTGGGTCGGGAAGATCCGCTGGAGAAGGGATAGGCTACCCACTCTGGTATTCTTGGGCTTCCCTTGTGGTTCAGCTGGTAAAGAATCCACCTGCAATGTGGGAGACCTGGGTTGGATCTTCTGGGTTGGGAAGATCCCCTGGAGAAGGGAAAGGCTGCCCATTCCAGTATTCTGGCCTGGAGAATTCCTGCATTGTCCATGGGTTGCAAACAGTCAGACACAACTGAGCACCTTTCACTTTCACATAGCTGGTGCACAGATGAAGAAGATGGGGGTAGTAATGAGGAAATCCTCAGGGTCCTGATGGAATTTAAAAGAGGGGGTCATTATATGAATGCCAGTCGGGTGTGTGTGAACAAGTGTTTCTTAGTCTCAATGCTACTGCCATTCTGAGCCCACTGACTCTGCTTTGGGGACTGTCCTGTGCCCCGAGGGATGTCAAGCAGCACCCCTGGCTTCTACCTTTCCATCTCTGGCTCAACCTAAAGCCAGTGAAACCTCTTCCTGTCTGGTTGCCACAACCAGGAGGGTTTTCAGATATTTTCAAATATCACCTGGTAGGAAAAGTCACCTGCCAGTTGATAAGCATCAGTGTAAATAATAGCAAGAAGAAGATGAGAAGACGTATCAGAATGAGCCCTGGGCCACCCCTGTGCTTGAGGAAAGGAAAGGCCACGAAGGAAACCTAGAAGTTGCAATGAATGGGATAATAGAACATGGTGGCAAGACTTCTAAGTTAAAAGGTAAAACAATTGAGTTTATCCTTTAGAATGAGATAACAGCTGTCCTAATAAAGAATATATTCCTAATGGCAAAGGAATTAGTAACGTTTCTAGACTACTAAGTGCTGTCATTCTTTTAAAATGAAAATTTCCTGCCCTGTTTAAATATTTCCCATTTCTTTTGAAGCAAAAGCCAATGCTTACTCTGGTCCCAAAGTTCCTATGTGACTTGTGTCGCTCCTCCTCACTCTTCCCTGGACTTCATCCTCCTAGAACCCCTAGCTCACTCTGTTCCCCAGTGGCTGAATTTCTGCTTTTGTGCATGGTGCCCACGGCCCTGTTCAGGGCATTAGCTCTCGCTATTCATTCTGGTGAGTTGTTTCCTCCCAGGTATCTATCCCCAGGGTCCCCTGCACCTCTTCCACTTTCACTCAGATGTCTTCTCTGCTGAGTTCACGTCTTAAAACTGCCACTCTCCTCCTAACCCACATTTTTTATCTCCCTTAAAAGCATCATAATTTTATCTTATTAGTTGAAATCTGGATCACTTAATTGTCTTATCAGTATTTTTGTTTTTCCTTTAATCAACAAATGTGTTGCCTTTAATTGTTCAATACACACATTTAATGTTTGTTATATATCAGCTCCTTTGTTCGGATGTGGGAATAAAGCAGCAGCCACACCTAGGAGAAATATGAGGCAGTCAGCATTTCTAACAGGTGCTGGGATGGGGATCTGCCCAGGGAGCTGTCGAAGCACAGGTGTTGGGGGAACATGTACATTAGACTGAAGGGTTAGGGAAAGCTTTCTGGAAGAAGTGGTCATTGAACTTCGTTGCAGAAATGATAAGAATTAAACTAGAACAGAACGGGCATACAGTATCTAAAAAAATGATGTAAATGAACTTATTTACAAAACAGAAATAGACTCACAGACATAGAATACAAACTTCATGTTACCAAAGTGGAAAGTGAAAGGAGTTGGACCAGGAGATAAATCAGGAGTTTGGGATTAATAGGCACACTACTATATATGCAGTTGATAACCAACAAGGACCTACTGTGTAGCAAAAAGAACTATACTCAATATATTATAATAACTGGTAATGGAAAACAATATTAAAAGGTGTGCACACACTGAATATATGTATAAGAGAATCATTTTGCTATACACCTGAAACCAACACAACATTGCAAATTAGCTGCATTGTTTTAGTTGCTAAGTCATGTCTGACTCTTTTGTGACCCGAAAGACTACAGCCTGCTAGACTCCTCTGTCCATGGGATTTCCCAGGCAAGAATACTAGAGTCAGTTATCATTTCCTTCTTCAGGGGATCTTACTGACCCTGGGACTGAACCCACCCCTCCTGCATTGGCAGGTGTATTCTTTACTACAGAGCCACTTGGGAAGCCCTGCAAAAAAAATGAACTATCTCTCAATAAAAAATGGACATTCTGGAAAAAGAACAGCATGTGAGTAGTTTAAAACAGTATGGGCTATTTAGGAATCTTTAAAACAGCTGTATTATGTATTCAATAGCATGACGAGAAGTCAGGCATGTGCTCACAAGGAGAGTTCTCATACTGTAGACCCATACAAGCAAGACCCTGAGAGGTTTTTCAACTAGAAAATGACAAGATCCCATGATCGCGGTTTAGCAACATCAGCTTGACATATGTTGAAGGTTTGTCATCAGAGAGCCAGACAGGCAAGCCGAAGGGTGGCAGCGGAGACATGGCATTTTTTGCCATTGGAGTGCAGACTGTAGAGTGAACAGAGCTACACTGAGACGAACAAGGGGAGTGTTATATATAGAAGGCTTGTGTATTAAATTACAGTTAGCTAACAATTATTTTCTTGAGGAACATGTTAGGTTGTTAGGAAACCAGTGTTAAATGTCATTTGTTTCTTCCTTATGTCTACTGTCTTTTTCGAAAAATTTTATCCTATGGGACAATTTGTGTGACTGTATATGGATAGAAAAATGTTCAAGCTTCTAAATATAACATGTCTGATATTATAGGATAGCGTTACTCAGTTGTATCTGACTCTTTGTGACCCCATGGATTGTGGCCTGTCAGGCTTCTCTGTCCATGGGATTCTCCAGGCAAGAATATGGGAGTGGGTAGTCATTCCCTTCTCTAGGGAATCTTCCCAACCCAGGGGTCGAACCCAGGTCTCCCTCATTGCAGGCAGATTCTTTATTATCTAAGCCATCGGGAAAGCACACTATTATATGATAATGTAGGTTCGATCCTTGTGTTGGGATGATCCCCTGGAGAAGAGAATGGCTACCCACTCCAGAATTCTTGCCTGGAGAATTCCATGGACTGAGGAGCCTGGTGGGCTACAGTCTACCTACTCTAGCACTTTTGGCAGCTCAGATGATAAGGAATCTGCCTGCAGTGCAGGAGACCTGGGTTCAATCCCTGGATTGAGAAGATACTCTGGAAAAGAAATGGCTGCCCACTCCCATGTTCTTGCTTGGAGAATTCCATGGACAGAGGAGCCTGGTGGGCTATAGTCCACTCAGTAGCAAAGACTTGGACACAATTGACTAACTGGCACTTTCACACAAGATACAGGATAAGGTAGGTTTTATTTTTTTTTTTTCCATCTTTAGACATCCCTTGAGAGTACAGGGTATATATCACAAAAGTTAAATATTCAGAACACTAGGACACATAATCTGTGTTCTGAAAAGTAATTCAGTGAAAGAGAGAAATCAAAATACATATAAGGTACATATCTGTTTTGGTTCATAAATATAATATAGTTTTGGACTTTTATGGAAAAGTACATTAATTATCAAGAAGACTGACAGCTCTATTATCTTTTTAAATGGGATCCCTCCAGCCCTTATTTAATGAAAGCTTTTCTGTTGGCTCATGTAAATATTGCCCTTTGATGAGCTTTGAGGTCTGTCAGTTTAAGGAGTGCAGCCCTCAGATTAATGGGCGGGCTGGGAACCAGATGTGTAATCTCAGGGCTGAAAACCCAAGTAAAATGGAGGTCATGAGGGTGGAAGGAAGAGAGAGCATCAGCTTGAGCCCGTGGGAGCGGTGCATGGCAGGGAGAAATCAGAGCTTGTGTGTTCCCTTCTCACGTGTGTTAGGGAAACTAATCCACAAATACTTTTATCAAGTGCTTTGAAACTCCTGAACCAGATGGGATTCAAGCAGATATTAATCTCCACAAAAATTTCAGGGAAAGTTTGCTGTAAGTGTAGATCTCAAAAGTAAAGCGCTTTTTTGAAAAATCCATTAAAGTACATGTATTAGGACAGTTATCAGAAGTCTCAGTAACGATTTTTAAACCATATCTGAAGTGTCTTTCTGCCTGGATATATTAATATTTGAATAACTCATCTATTTATTTACGTCTGCCTGGCCAATATACTAACACAAAACTTCCTTACTGCTTTCTATTCCTTTTGCCTATTCACCTGTCATGTTATCTTGAAGAGCACTCCAGGTTAATCTTTCTAAAGCAGTGCTCTAATATGTCAATATTTTAAAAAATCTGAGAACTATCAACTGGTTACTAAAGTCCAAATTGCTTTCTCTCCCAACCCCAGATTTTGTACAGTTTGATCCCATCTTTCCTGCATGAATGTAACCATTTGATAAATATTTATTATGCACTGGCAGTATGCCAGACATGCATCTAAGTTCTAAAGATACAACTGTAAATAAACAAGACCCCCACTGTCATTGAATTCATATTCTAGTAGGAATAATAAAAAGAAAAATACATACAGACATGTATACACAGAGGATGAAAATTACTCTGGAAAAAAGCAGTGTAAAACTATTTAGAGACTGTTATACTGTTGCATGTGAGGATTTATTTATTTTTGTAGAAGATAACTTAAAAAGAGTAACTTTTGATTGGACACTTAGGTGAGAAATGAATTTTGAAGTATTGAGCAAAGACCATTGCAGGCAAAGGGAACAGTAAACAATAATATTGAAGAAATACTGTGCTTGGTAAATAACTGGGCAAAGCCATGGACATGGGGCAGAGTGAGCAAAGAGGCATATAGTAGGTGATGTGGTCAGAGGTAGTAGTGAGGCCAGATCCGGTAGGATGTTATGGGGTATCACAATGATGGGAATTTCAGGAATTTTAAAAGAAGAGAGACATGATATGGCTTATTTAAAAGGACCATTCTGGTTCATGTGTTTGAATAGACAATGAGGTAAATTATATACAGATAAAATGAATGTATAAATGATTTTATAGCCATTGAACTTGTGGGTCCACCAAAGGTGTAGGAATAACTATAAAGAGGACAGGGTCTGGGAACTGAAGAAATTTTGGATATTCTACTAAGAAAGATGATGGAGGCAGCAGTGAAACTTTAGGAATGGCCACTGGGCAGGAGGAAAACTTTAAAGAAAAGGGTTATTTCATATAAAGAAAATGATCAAGAAGCTTCAGGAGACTGACTGTATTAAGTGCCTGTAAGTCACATTGAGGGCTGGGAAAAATCACTAAATTTAACAAAACAGAGGTTATTTGTTGTTATTCAGTAGTTAAGTTGTGTCCACATCTTTGCGACTCCATGAGCTACTACATGCCAGCCTACCCTATCCTCCACTATCTCCCTGTGTTTGCTCAAATTCATGTCCATTGAGTCAGTGATGCTATCTAACCATCTCAGTCTCTGTCACTACCTCCTCCTTTTGCCTTCAGTCTTTCCCAGCATCAGTGTCTTTCCCAGTGAATCATCAGCTCTTTGCATCAGATGGCCTGAGTAGATTCAGCGTCAGTTCTTCCACTGAGTATTCAAGGTTGATTTCCTTCGGGACTGACTCATTTGATATCCTAGCAGTCCAGGGAACTCTCAAGAGTCTTCTCCAGCACCACAATTTGAAAGCATCAATTCTTCAGCACTCAGCCTTCTTTATAGTCCAGCATTAATATTGGAAAAGCCATAGCTTTGTTATGTGGACCTTTATCAGCAAAGTGATGTCTCTGCTTTTTAATATGCTCTCTAGGTTTGCCATAGCTTTCCTTCCAACGAGCAAGTGTCTTTTAATTTCATGGCTGCAGGTCACTGTCCACAGTAGTTTCAGAGCCTAAGAAAATAAAATCAGTCACCCCTTCTACTTTTTCCCCATCTATTTGCCATGAAGTGATGGGACTGGATGCTGTGTTCTTTTCCTCACATATAAGCAATATCATATGATATTCCACTTTCTCTGTCTGGCTTAATTCACTTTGTATGATAATCTCTGGGTCCATCCAAGTTGCTGCAAATAGCCAGTGGCATTATTTCATTCTTTTTTTTTTTTTATGGATTAGTACTATTCCACTGTCTGTGTATGTATGTGTATATGTATGTGTGTGTGTGTGTGTGTATATATGTGTGTATGTGTGTGTGTGGATATATATACATGCTACATTGTCTTTATCCATTCATCCATCTGTTGATATTTAAGTTGCTTCTACATCTTGGCTATTGAAAATAGTGCTGCAGTGAACATAGGGGTGCATGTATATTTTCAAATTAGTTTTCTCCAGATATTTGCACAGGAGTGGGATTGCTGAATCATATGGCAACTCTTTTAGTTTTCTAAGGAACCTCCATACACTTTAGATTCCCATCAGCAGTGTAGTAGGGCTCCTTTTTTCCACACACACTCACCAGCATTGTTTGTGTACTTTTTAGATACCAATTTCTTTATTTTTTATTGAAGTACATTTGATTTACAATGTGTTAATTTCTTCTATGTAGCAAAATGATTCAGTTATACATATATGTTTATACATGTTCATTTTAAAATATTCTTTTCCATTATGGTTTATCATAGGACATTGAATATAGTTGTGTGCTGTACAGTAAGATCTTGTTGTTTATCCATTTATAAAAGCTTACTTCTGCTAACCACAACCTCCCACTCCATCTCTCCCCTAAACTCCCTCCCATTGGCAACTACTAGTCTGTTCTCTATGTCCAGGATTCTGTTTCCTGTTTAAATGATAGGGTCCTTTGTGTCATATTTTAGATTACACATGTAAGTGTCATCATATGGTATTTTTATTCCTCTGACTTACTTCACTAAGTACAGTTCAGTTCATTTGCTCAGTCATGTCTGACTTTTTGAGACCCCATGGACTGCAGCGTGCCAGACTTCCTTGTCCATCACCAACTCCCGAAGCTTGCTCAAACCCATGTCTATCACATTGGTGATGCCATCCAACCATCCCATCCTCTGTCATCCCCTTCTCCTGCCTAAATCTTTCCTAGCCTTAGGGTCTTTTCAAAGGATTCTTCGCATCAGGTGGCCAAAGTAGTAGAGCTTCAACATCAGTCCTTCCAGTGAATATTCAGGACTGCTTTCCTTTAGGATGGACTGGTCTGATCTCCTTGCAGTCCAAGGGGCTATCAAGAGTATTCTGCAATGCCATAGTTCAAAAGCATCAATTCTTTGGCACTCAGCTTTTTTTATAGTCCAACTCTCACATCCATACATGACTACTGGAAAAACCATAGCCTTGGCTAGATGGAACTTTGTTGGTAAAGTAAGATCTCTGCTTTGTAATATGTTGTCTAGGTTTGCCATAGCTTTTCTTCCAAGGAGCAAGCATTTTTTAATTTCATGGCTGCAGTCACCGTCTGCAATGATTTTGAACTCTAAGAAAATAAAATCTGCCACTGTTTTCATTGTTTTCCCATCTATTCGCAATGAAGTGATGGACCAGATGCCATGATCTTAGTTTTTTAATGTCACATTTTAAGCCGGCTTTTTAATTCTCCTCTTTTAGCTTCATCAAGAGGCTCTCTAGTTCTTCATTGCTTTCTGCCATTAGAATGGTATCATCTGCATATCTGAGGTTGTTGATATTTCTCCTGGCAATCTTGATTCCAGCTTGTGATTCATCCAGCCAGGCATGATCCTGTACTTTTGTTTGTAGGGGGTTTTTAAACTACAGATTCTATCTCACTCCTTGTGATCAGTCTGTTCAGATGATGTATTTCATCTTTATTAAATTTTATTAAATTTTAGTGTGCTTGCTGTTTGTTTCTAGAAACTTGTCCATCTCTTTTAGGCCCTCAGATGTGTTAGCATATAATTGTTTATAGTATTCTCTTTTGATTTTCTGTATATCAGTTGTTATGTATCTTTTTTCATTTTAGTTGTGTTCTCTCTCTTTTCTTCTTGGTATATTTGTATACTTTTTGATAATGGCCATTTGGACCATTGTGAGGTAAAGTAGAAAGACTGTAAATAAGGTAATCATTAGAGTGAAGGTCAAAGCATTCAGAGCCAGTGGGTTAGAAAAACTACTTACATGTTTATTGCAAACTTATCAAAGTTATAAGAATGATTGTGGAGATTATATTAGAAGCTACAATCTTGAAGGAACAAAGGGAGTGAATTGAAGTCTCTACATGCTGCAGCAAAGAAGGATAGTAGGTGAGAAAATTTAATAGAACCTCAAATCTACAGTTTTTGTAAAGTGAGTGTGTGTAAGGTTGGAAGAAATGATGTGAAGCAAGGACAGCTTCATCTCCTTCAGGCCTAGTAGGATAAGGGATGTAGATAAGAAAATTCAGAGAGCTGCAAGGGAAGTCTGGACTTCAAGGAGGAGTCAGGTATCAGAAGTGAGTATTCCCAGGAACAATAAAAAAGATCTGGGAATAACAGATAAAAAAGATTATTAGAAAAATAAAAAAGATTATTAGAAAAATCTAATAATGAACTCTGTGTTCTAGAGTGCATGGTGAAAGGGTTTAGGGATCAGGAGATAAAAATCTGATAAGAGATGAAGGTAGCTGAGGACAGTTGTATTTCTAGTGAGAACTGATACAGTCAGAAATTGATTGAGTATATGATGCAATCAATGGTCAGAATTTTTAAAGCAGGTTGTATTGAAGAGGCTGTGAATATTGATGGAGTAAGCAGGGAAGGGGAGGGTGGGTGGGCTGCACAAAGGCACAGATATGAGGACATGGATGAAGAAGTCACAGATCTTTGGAAGCCACTTCAGAGGCTGTGTACTCTAGCTACAACCACAACACATAGCTCATTTCAAATGCATTCTTCTCAATACCTTGTGCTGACCTGTAATGGATAACATTGGGAGTCCTGGCACTTCTCAGAAGCCAGTGGAAGGTATGGCTTTTTTTATATTTGAAAAGTTAAGATGGCATTTAAAAAATTTTTTTAAACTTTTTACTGTAGAACAGCTGATTAACAATGTTGTGATAGTTTCAGGTGCATAGCAGAGCAACTCAGCCATACATTTACACAGATCCATTCTCCCCCAAACTCCCCTTCAATCCAGGCTACCACATAACATTGAGCAGAGTTCCCTGTGCTATACAGGAGGTCCTTGTTTGTCCATTTAAAGTATATCAGTGTGTCCATGGGCATCCCAGACTCCATAACTATCCTTTCCCCCTACCAGAAGAAGAGCAATCCTAGCAGGGCACTGTAGCTTTAGGGATCTCCTCTTCACTCCTACTTTTGAAGGCATAGAAGTTTAGAGAGCAGATGAGACAGTGATGCTAAGACAAGTTATGTCCTGGGGCTGTTTCTTTTCATTATCTTTCTAGCTGTTGCCTATTGTCAGAATATTATCTGCATATTCTTTCTCTGTCTCTGTTTCAGTAGTTGTGTTCCTTTTCTGTTTTTGTTTGTTTTATTTTTGCTATATGGAAAGATATGTATCCACTTTTGAAAAGGTGACTTTCTCCATCCACTTTTCTTCTTGTCCAGGCAGTATCTGTTTTTCTCTTCTTCGAGTTGGCATTATCACTCTGCCAGAGATCACTGGGAATTGTGGTTTATTTGAAAGAAAAGGAAACAAGCAGATAAAAGAGAATTAGAAATTTCAGTGATGTTAGGGATTTCCCTTCTGAGACTCATTTCTCTTATCAGTGATTAATTACAGCTTTGCTGAACATCCCATCAGATGTTTTACACATAGCACATAGCTGAGATTTATCAACTAGCAAGCACATATACATTTTTATCTGTTGTGAGCTTCTCCACTCTGACCTAGGCACTCTCCATTTTCATGTTTGTTTTTTTTTTTTTAGTTCCACCTCTCTTTATTGCTACCAGCCCATTTCCATTTCCCTCCACTCCTCTCATGCGTGTGTGCCCAGTCATGTGACCCCATGGACTGCAGCCCACCAGGCTCCTCTCTCCATGGAATTTTCCAGGCAAGAATACTGGAGTCTGCGTTTTCAATAAATAATCTTTTCTCACTTTGCAGCTGCACACCTGCATCAAGGCAATGAATGCTCTTATCCTCAGATGAGCTATCAGAATATGATCACTGTGTGTCACTGCATATAGTATTCTATTTATACCTCTGTAGTCTCCAATACATTCCTCATGTATTCAATAAATATTCATGAATGAATGAATAAGGAATGAATGTACTTTTAAAATACTGGTAAAATTGTTACATTAAGGAGTGAACATAGCTTAGGAACAAAGTAGGTAATGGAAAGATAAACATGAGGTTATTTCCTAGACCACACTAAAAACAAAAACCTAGAATGTCATAAAAAATGCAGAATTCTTAAAAATTAAGGGATAAAGTCAAAAGGCAGACTATAGCCAATTAGGAATTCTAGAGAATTAAAAAAAAAGAAATTAGAAGGAAATAATTAAAGAAAATAAAGACATGAGTATTTAGAATTCAGTTCAGTTCAGTTGCTCAGTTGTGTCTGACTCTTTGCGACCCCATGAACCGCAGCACGCCAGGCCTCCCTGTCCATCACCAACTCCCAGAGTCCACCCAAACCCATGCCCATTGAGTCGATGATGCCATCCAGTCATCTCATCCTCCGTCATCCCCTTCTCCTCCTGCCCTCAATCTTTCCCAGCATCAGGGTCTTTTCCAGTGAGTTATTTCTTCGCATCAGGTGGCCAAAGTATTGGCATTTCAGCTTCAACATCAGTCCTTCCCAGGACTGATCTGCTTTAGGGTGGACTGGTTGGATCTCCTTGCAGTCCAAGGGACTCTCAAGAGTCTCCTCCAACATCACAGTTGAAAAGCATCAATTCTTCAGCACTCAGCTTTCTTTATAGTCCAACTCTCACATCCATACATGACTACTGGAAAAACCATAGCCTTGACTAGATGGACCTTTGTTGGCAGAGTAATGTCTCTGCTTTTTAATATTCTGTCTAGGTTGGTCATAGATTTCCTTCCAAGGAAATATTTTTAAATTTTAAAGCTAGAATTCTATATCCTGACAATGCTGTTTGTAAAGATTTCTTATCAATTGAGTGTAAAAATATGAATAAATCAAAGATACAGAAGGCAAAGAATTTAACCAGGCTAATAAACAAATATATTAAACTATTCTGCAAATAAAAGCATAGATTTTCAAACTATTAGAGAAAGTAATAATAAAATATCATTTTGTACCATTTGGTATAAGATAAATAACTTTTCTCAATACCAATAGAAAAAATATACATGGTTCTAAATTTCTTTTTTTTTGGAAAGCAAGATTAAAATATCTAAAAAGCTTTAAAATATATCAATCTTTCAAGGACTCAGAATATATATATATATATATATATATGTGTGTGTGTGTATGTATATATATACACACACATGCCCAAGGATAAAAATTGCAAGATTCTTGATAGCAACATAAAATGAGAAAAATAATGGCTGAATAAATGACTATATACCTATACTGTTGTAGATTCATTAAAAAATGATGAATTGTATATACTGACACACTTGGAGGGATTTTCATAAGTCATATTGCATAAGACATGCAATATGGAATTTATAGTGTAATGGGTTTTTATAAGGGGGAGTTTAAACATGCACTTTTATTTGTACATATGCAAATGTATAAGATGCATCTTTCTATATGCTGACACATACAAGTAGTGGCTTGTACTTTTTGTTTGTGTATAAACTTTTAGAAACTATAGGAGAAAAAACACCATTTTGTTACAGTTAATGAATAAAGAAATTGATTAATAGATTTAGGCAAGGGGCATCAGTAGTTACCAAAATTATTTGATGTAAGACTAATGGTAAACTTGATATTTTCAGGGCACCGAAACATCATTCCACAAATAGCTGCCTGTCCATAAGGGAAAAATTATATAAGGGAAAGTTAAGGCTGTAACAGCTTCAGTGTGATCATTTTAGAAAAACTATTAGGATAACCAAGCATACGTACATAATGACACGATGCTATAGATTATGAGCATATGTGATATTCTTTTTTCTTTCTAAAACAATTCAGTTTAAAATGAACATTTTAAAATTAAAAAGTTCACAGCTTAATTAATGTTCCCAATTCTGGACAGTCATGCATAGCTAACATTGAGAAACAAAATAGACCACTGTCTCTACCACAGAAACTGCCCCACCTCCCAATTTCACTAATCTCTCATCCCCTGAGTTTATCACCCTTCTGACTTCCACTGCCAGCTATAAGGTAACCTTTCCATCATATTTAACCTGAATCTGATTCATCTCATAGATCTGCATACTTTATAAAGACTATACATTAAGTTCCCCGTATACAATCTACAGAAATGAACTTATTAAATGATAACATGAGTAAACTACCTGATGAATCCAGAATTGGTACCTTCTAAAGGACAACTTGCCAGCTGTCTAAAGTGAGAGCTGGAAGTGGAGAAAAGCAATTGTTAAAATTTAAGAGATATAAAAATTACAGTACATTAAATTTATGTACTGTAAATTTATGTCTTAATTTGATCGCAACTGGAACAAAACAGCTGTAAAAGACTATTAGGACAGTTTGGGAAATTTGAATTTTAATTGGGTATTTATGGTAGTAAGGGACTATTTTTAATCTTGTTGGCAGTGAAAATTATAGTTTGGCCATGTAGAATAATATTTGTTGAGTTTTACATTAAAATATTTAGGAATGAAATATTGTAGTATCTGTAATATATTTTAAAATATTTAATAAAATATAGAGGAATAAGTGTAACAAATTATCACTGTTGCCCAAACTAGATTATAGGTATATGAGCATTAACTATATTATTTTCTCTTCTTTTCTATGTGATTGAAAATTGCAATAATATAAAGTTTAAAAAAGAAACATCAGGGCACACATATATTATATAGATAATATCTACTGTACAATGAGAAAGTATAAGTAATTACTCCAGTTTTATCAGCATTATAGATTGTTAACATGAGCTTGAGCAAACTCAGGGAGATAGTGAAGGACAGGGAAGCTTGGCATGCTGCTGTCCACAAGGTTGCAGTCAGACATGACTTGGCAATTGAATAACAACAACGTTTTAATCAGACATTTTTTTTCACCTGACTTTATATGTCTATTTTATTGATGTTGTTAACAATCTAAATCTTTCAAGACTTTAAACCAAATTTCCTTGCAAAGAAATTCACACTAATGGATATATTTGCTTCAATTTCACTATTACTGGAACTCAATTTTTTTCTTCAAGCTTCTACTTTCCTGTGCTCTGTAGAAATCAATATGAAGTTAAGAAGGGACTGTTAGATAAAATTTCAAGAGGTTAACTATCCCTTATGTATTGATATATCTACTTTATAGTGATGGTAAGTAAGCTTTTTACTTTAAAAATGGAAATTTTTGAAAAGATTGCTTTATATCTGTATCTTTTATTACACAGGTTCTTTTTCATGTTTAACATGGCATTTAACAGAAAAGTATCTCCTTTAACAAGACTATCAAACAAAAATATGATTAAATACCAAATGTAATTACAAACAATAAAACCAAAAACTGGCAAATGCCAGAAGAACTACCAGCTATACCTTCAAATATCTAGGATACTATTGAACTGGATCTGAGAAAATTATTGTAAAATCTGTACTTTGAGAGTGTAGGTCATTTATGGACTAAAGATGGTATAAATGCTAATTATTTAGTTTTCTTAGAGTAAAATCCTTAAAGTGCAAGCACATTTAGGACTTTATTTTGATTTTCATAATCTGTGAGGCTTCCAGTCTAAGTTACACTAAACATTATTGATAGTTCACTAGTTAATATAGTATGTATTGAGCTTTCTGTTATAAAAATATTACAAAGATTTTATATAGATTTGTAGTACCATTTGAAATAGAGAAATAAATGATTTAAAACATATAGTTAAGCAATTGGGAATCTTAGATAATTTTATCTTAGTTAGAACCAATTCAAACTCAGAGAATAAGTACAATTTATTGATTTGTTTATTTAAGATACACACAGATCCTTTGAAATTTCAATGCTCTTAATTGCATCACTGACTTGTATTTGGTTGCCTGTTATGGAGAGGTCTCCTTGACCTGCTGTTTGTTCTTTTTAGCAAGTGGTGAAGAATTTCAATTAACTCTTTGTTTGCAAGAAAATAGAACATTTGTTTCTCTGCACTTGTATATCTGGGCTCAGAAAAGAAGCCTTGGCACAAAATCTACTGACAAAGTTACATTTTATTTTTCTCTTCATCTTCCATTGAGAATCTCTATGAATCGGTTTATTTAAATATAAGAATTAATTTATTTACATAATAATATGACAAATTCCAGAATGATAGATATGATACATATGATGGAACATTTAATCCCAGGTAATAGAGTCAAATGCAGTCTGTACCTTGTGATAGAGCATGCCATGTATCATTTTCCTAGACACTGGTTAGCACAGTTTGCTACAAAAATTCCATTTACAATTACTGAATATATTTTCCATGTAGAATCATAAGATATATACAAACAAATACATAGTTTTGTTTGGATTTAGAAATATGCGAGTTAGTAAAGATCATAAAATCTCTTCTATGCAACTTCTATGCATAAAAGCAATAGATTGTTTTTGGTGAAATAATTCATTCCATTCTACATTTTGTTGATACTACTAGGTAGTTCAGATCTTCTGTTTAGTGCTGGAGTACATAATGTAATGAAACAATGTTCCTGCCTACAAGAAACTACAGTCTAATAGAAATATTAGAATTAGTCTGAAAATAACAAGGAGCCATAGTACGACAAGCAGAAAGGGCCATGGCACCCCACTCCAGTCCTCTTGCCTGGAAAATCCCTTGGACAGAGGAGCCTGGTGGGCTGCAGTCCATGGGGTCTCTAAGAGTCAGACACAACAGAGTGACTTCACTTTCATGGTCATGCATTGGAGAAGGCAGTGGCAACCCACTCCAGTGTTCTTGCCTGGAGAATCCCAGGGACAGGGGAGCCTGGTGGGCTGCCATCTGTGGGGTCACACAGGCTTGGACACGACTGAAGCGACCTAGCAGCAGCAGCATACTAGGACAAGAACAAGGTCAGTGCTATAAGACATGTAAAAATACAATATTTCAGAATTGGAACAAAAGCATAAACTCTTCTTGCTTGATGAGGGTACACATAGCTGTAGAAAACCTATAGTTTTTTTTTTTTTTTTAGTTTTATCGGAGTATAGTTGCTTTACAGTGCTATGTTAGTTTCTGCTGTACAGCAAAGTGAATTAGCCACATGTATGCATATATGCCCTCTTCCTTGGATTTCCTTCCCCTTTAGGTCACCACAGAGCACTGAGTAGTTTTTCCTGAGCTATGGGTAGATTGTCACAAGTTATCCATCTGATAGAGAAAACCTATAGTTTTAAAAGGAGGCCCATAGATAGGCCAGTTCAGTTCAGTTCAGTCGCTAAGTCGTGTCCAACTCTTTGCGACCCCATGAACTGCAGGACGCCAGGCCTCCCTGTCCATCACCAACTCCCAGAGTCCACCCAAACCCATGTCCACTGAGTAGGTAATGCTATCCAACCATCTCATCCTCTGTCGTCCCCTTCTCCTGCCCTCAATCTTTCCCAGCATCAGGGTCTTTTCAAATAGGTCAGCTCTTCGCATCATGTGCCCCAAGTTTTGGAGTTTCAGCTTCAACATCAGTCCTTCCAATGAACACCCAGGACTGATCTCCTTTTGGATGGACTAGTTGGATCTCCTTGCAGTTTAAGGGACTTTCAAGAGTTTTCTCCAACACTATAGTTCAAAAGCATCAATTCTTCAGTGCTCAGCTTTCTTTACAGTTCAACTCTCACATCCATACATGACTACTGGAAAAACCATAGCCTTGACTAGTAATGTCTCTGCTTTTTAATATGCTGTCTAGGTTGGTCATAACTTTCCTCCAAAGGAGAAAGCGTCTTTTAATTTCATGGCTGCAGTCACCATCTGCAGTGATTTTGGAGCCCCCAAAAGTAAAGTCAGCCACTGTTGCCTCTGTTTCAACATCTATTGCCATGAAGTGATGGGACCGGATGCCATGATCTTAGTTTTCTGAATGTTGAGCTTTAAGCCAACTTTTTTCACTTTCCTCTTTCACTTTCATCAAGAGGCTCTTTAGTTCTTCTTCATTTTCTGCCATAAGGGTGGTGTCATCTCCATATCTGAAGTTATTGATATTTCTCCTAGCAATCTTGATTCCACGTCATGCTTTCCCCAGCCCAGCGTTTCTCATGATATACTCTGCATATAAGTTAAATAAGCAGGGTGACAATATACAGCCTTGACGTACTCCTTTTCCTGTTGCTTCCTGACCTGCATATAGGTTTTTCAAGAGGCAGGTCAGGTGGTCTGGTATTCTCATCTCTTTCAGAATTTTCCACAGTTTATTGTGATCCACACAGTCAAAGACTTTGGCATAGTCAATAAAGCAGAAATAGATGTTTTTCTGGAACTCTCTTGCTTTTTCAATGATCCAGCAGATGTTGGCAATTTGATCTCTGGGTCCTCTGCCTTTTCTAAAACCTGCTTGAACATCTGGTAGTTGACGGTTCACAAGGTTATACTAAAAGTACCCTGAGAGATTTACAACCAAAATAGTAGCTTAGAATTTCAAATTACATTTGTCACCTAAGAATGAAATCGATAAAAATATATAAGAAAAAATAAGTTCCTTATAACCCTAGACCTTTATGACAATGCAAAAATAATAGTCTCCAGTAAGGTATTGATTCCAATTAATGCTAATTAATTGCTTAACATTAAAAAAGAGAGGGGTGGGGAAACCTGCCAAAATCCTTAAATAGTCAAAGAGCTGGAATGAAAGCTGTTTCCAGCCTTGCCTTGAGAAACAGCAAGAGAGCAAAATAATAGCCACAAGAGAGCTGTGTTTTCCTTTTGGAGTCAAGAAAAGCCAACTCTTCTTTTCTCCTAGCCATGGACAAACTAGGCCAGTACTACCTCAACTCAAATATTCTGGCTTTCATTTTACAGCAGCATAGTATACATGTATATTTAATGGACATGGTCAGCACTGAGTGAAATATAACTAGTTGACATTATGGATACATCTTTTGAAGTTATTTTAGTAGATTTCTAAGAGCTAGATATACTCTAGAATCATTGAAAAAGAAGTGGAACTTATAATCTTGAGTGCTAGCTTCTTAAAGTATTTGTTTTGTGATTTTATTTATATTGGAGTATAGTTGACTAACAGTGTTGTGTTAGTTTCAGGTATACAGCAAAGTGATTCAGTTATACATGTATCTATTCTTTTTCAATTTTTATCCCACTTCTGTTATTAAATAATATTGAGCTGAGATCTATTTGTTATAAAGTAGGTCCTTGTTGGTTATCCTAAATATAGAACTGTGTATATATCAATCCCAAATTCCCAATTTATCTTTTGGTACAACCTTTCCCATTTGGTAATCATAAGTTTATTTTCTTAAGTCTGTGAGTCTGTTTCTGTTTTGTCAATAAGTTCATCTGTACCTTTTTTTTTTGATTCCACATAAAAGTGATATATGATACTTGTTTCCCTCTGTTTAGTTCAGTCGCTCAGTAGTGTCCAGCTCTTTGCAACCTCATGAATTGCAGCACACCAGGTTTCCCTGTTCATCACCAGCTCCTGGAGTCCAACCAAACCCATTTCCATCGAGTCAGAGATGCCATCCAGCCATCTCATACTCTTTCATCCCCTTATCCTGCCCCCAATTCTTCCCAACATCAGGGTCTTTTCCAGTGAGTCAACTCTTCGCATCAGGTGGCCAAAGTATTGGAGTTTCAGCTTCAAAATCAGTCCTTCCAATGAATACCCAGGACTGATTTCCTTTAGGATGGACTGGTTGGATCTCCTTGCAGTCCAAGGGACACTCAAGTCTTCTCCAACGCCACAGTTCATAAGCATCAGGTCTTTGGCACTCAGCTTTCTTCACCACCCAATTCTCACATCCATACATGACTACTGGAAAACCCATAGCCTTGACTAGATGGACTTTATTGACCAAGTAATGTCTCTGCTTTTCAATATGCTGTCTAAGGTTGGTCATAATTTACAAGGAATAAGCGTCTTTTAATTTCATGGCTGCCATCACCATCTGCTGTGATTTTGGAGCCCCAAAAAATAGAGTCAGTCACTGTTTCCTTTGTTTCCCCAGCTATTTGCCATGAAGTTATAGGACCAGATGCCATGATCTTAGTTTTCTGAATGTTGAGCTTTAAGCCAACTTTTTCACTCTCCTCTTTCACTTTCATCAAAAGGCTTTTTAGCTCCTTTTCACTTTCTGCCATAAAAGTGGTGTCTTCTGCATATCTGATGTTACTGATATTTCTCCTGGCAATCTTGATTCCACGTTGTGCTTCCTCCAGTCCAGCATTTCTCATGATGTACTCTGCATATTAGTTAAATCAGCAGGGTGACAATATACAGCCTTCACGTACTCCTTTTTTGTATTCGGAACCAGTCTGTTGTTCCATGTCCCGTTCTAACTGTTGCTTCCTGACCTGCATACAGGTTTCTCAAGAGGCAGGTCAGATGGTCTGGTATTCCCATCTTTTTCAGAATTTTCCACAGTTTATTGTGATCCACACAGTCAAAGACTTTGGCATAGTCAATAAAGCAGAAATAGATGTTTTTCTGGAACTCTCTTGCTTTTTCGATAATCCAGCAGATGTTGGCAATTTGATCTCTGGTTCTTCTGCCTTTTCTAAAACCAGCTTGTTCCTCTGTTTGGCTTACTTCATTTAGTATGAAAATCTCCACGTCCATCCCTGTTGCTGCAGATGGCATTATTTCATTCTTTTTAATGACTGAGTAATATTCCACTGGATATATGTACCACATCTTTATCCATTCCTTTGTCAATGGATACTTAAGTTGCTTCCATATCTTGGCTAATGTAAACAGTACTGCAACAAACATTGAGCTTGCATGTGTCCTTTCGAATTGTAGTTTTCTCTGGATGTATGTTAAGCAGTAAGATTTCTGGAACATACGGTAAATCTAGCTTTAGTTTTTTAAGCAGACTCCATTCTGTTCTCAGAACTTCCCACCTGGTGCTAATGGAAAAGAAGCTACCTGCTAATTCAGGAGACATAAGAGACACGGTTTTGATCCCTGGGGCAGGAGGATCTCCTGGAGGAGAACCTGACAACACACTCTGGTGTTCTTACCTGGAAAATCCCATGGACAGAGGACCTGGCAGCCTACGAACGATAAGGTCACAAAGAGTCCGACACGACTGAAGCAACTTGACATGCATGCACACACACTCTTCTCCATACTGGTTGTATAAATATGCATCCTACTAACAGTGCAGAAGGGTTTCCTTTTTTCTACTTTCTCTCCAGAATTTATTGTCCTTAAACATTTTAATTATGGCCACTCTGACTGATGTGAGGTGTTGGCTGATTGTAGTTTTGATTTTCTTTTTCTAATAATTAGCAATGTTGAGCATCTGTTCATGTGCCTCTTGGCCATCTGTATGTCTTCTTTGAAAAAATATCTGCTTATTTTTTCAGACCATTTTTGATTGGGTTGTTTGTTTTGATGTAGGACTGCATGAGTTATTTGTAAATTTTGAAGATAAATCCTTTGTTCATTGCATTGTTTGCAAATATTTTCTCCCAGTCTGTGGGTTGTATTTTTGCTTCGTTAATGTTTTGCTTTATTTTCCAAAAGATTTTGAGTTTAATTAGGTTCCATTTGATTTTTTATTATTTTTTTATTACTATTTTTTCTTTACTTTATCGTGTTGGTTTTGCCATACATTGACATGAATCTGCTATGGGTATACATGTGTTCCCCTTCTAGAACCCCCTTCCCACCTCCCTCCCGATTCTCTCTCTCTGGGTCATCCCAGTGCACCAGCCCTGAGCATCAAACATGGGCTGGCGATTGATTTTACATATGATAATTAACATGTTTCAGTGCCGTTCTCCCATATCATCCCACCCTTGGCCTCTCCTGTAGAGTCCAAAAGACTGTTCTATACATCTGCGTTTCTTTTGCTGTCTCATATACAGGGTTCTCATTATCATCTTTCTAAATTCCATATATATATATATATATATATATATATATGCATTATTATACTGTATTTTTGTTTTTCCTTCTGGCTTACTTCACTCTGTCTAATAGGCTCCAGTTTTGTCCACCTAAGTAGAACTGATTCAAATGATTTCTTTTTAATGGCTGAGTAATATTCCATTGTGTATATATTACCACAGCTTTCTCATCCATTCATCTGTTGATGGACATCTAGGTTGCTTCCATGTCCTGGCTATTGTAAACAATGCGGCGATGAACATTGGGGTACATGTGTCTCTTTCAATTCTGGTTTCCTCAGTGTGTATGCCCAGCAGTGGGATTGCTGGGTCATATGGCAGTTCTATTTCCAGTTTTTTAAGGAATCTCAACATAAGAGCTAATCAGTGAATATAGTTAAGTTGCAGGATATAAAATCAACACACAGAAATCCCTTGCATTCCTATACACTAACAATGAGAAAACAGAAAGAGAAATTAAGCAAACGATCCCATTCACCATCGAAACAAAAAGAATTAACAAAAGACTTATACATAGAAAACTATAAAACACTGATGAAAGAAATCAAAGAGGACACAAATAGATGGAGAAATATACCGTATTCATGGATTAGAAGAATCAATATAGTGAAAATGAGTATACTACCCAGAGCAATCTATAGATTCCATGCAATTCCTATCAAGCTACCTGAGGTCTTTTTCAGAGAATTAGAACAAATAATTTCACAATTTGTATGGAAATACAAAAAACCTCGAATAGCCAAAGCAATCTTGAGAAAGAAGAATGGAACTGGAGGAATCAACCTGCCTGACTTTAGGCTATACTACAAAGCCACAATCATCAAGACAGCATGGTACTGGCACAAAGACAGAAATAAAGATCAATGGAACAAAATAGAAAGCCAAGAGATAAATCCACACACCTATGAACACCTTACCTTTGACAAAGGAGGCAAGAATATACAATGGAGAAAAGACAATCTCTTTAACAAGTGGTGCTGGGAAAACTGGACAGCCATTTGTAAAAGAATGAAACTAGGATTGATGCTCGGGGTTGGTGCACCGAGATGTCCTGGGGGAGGAAATCGGGAGGGAGGAGGGAGGGGGGTTCTGGAGGGGGAGCATATGTAAACCCATGGCAGTTTCATGTCATTGTATGGCAAAACCAACACAATAAAGTAAAGAAAATTAAAAAAAAAAAAGAATGAAACTAGAATAGTTTCTAACACCATTCACAAAACTAAACTCAAAATGGATCAAAGATCTAATCATAAGACTAGAAACTATAAAACTCCTAGAGGAAAACATAGGCAAAACACTCTCTGACATAAACCAAAGCAGGATCCTCTATGACCCACCTCCCAGAATATTGGAAATAAAAGCACAAATAAACACATGGGATCTAATTAAAATGAAAAGCTCCTGCACAGCAAAGGAAACTAAAAGCAAGGTGAAAAGGCAGCCTTTAGAATGGGTGAAAATAATAGTAAACGAAGCAACGGACAAAAAATTAATCTCAAAAATATACAAGCAACTCCTGCAGCTCCATTCCAGAAAAATCAATGACCCAATCAAAAAGTTGGCCCAAGAACTAAACAGACATTTCTCCAAAGAAGACATAAAAATGGCTAACAAACACATGAAAAGATGCTCAACATCACTCATTATCAGAGAAATGCAAATCAGAACCACAGTGAGGTATTACTTTACACCAGTCAGAATGGCTGCCATCTAAAAGTCTACAAGCAGTAAATGCTGGAGAGGATATGGAGAAAAGGGAACCCTCTTACACTGTTGGTGGTGATGAAAACTAGTACAGCCACTATGGAAAAAAGGTTCCATTTGATTTTGTTTTTATTTCTAATACTCCAGGACACAGAGAAAGATATTCTGCAATTTATGTTAAATGTTCTACCTGTACTTTGCTCTAAGAGTTTTATAGCATCAGGTCTTACATCTAGGTCTTTAATCCATTTTGAGTTTATTTTTTGTATATGGTATTAAAGAATGTTCTAATTTCATTCTTTCATAGGATCATGCAGCTGTCTGATTTTCCCAGCATCATTCCCTGAAGAAACTCTGTTTTCTCCATTGTATAGTGTTGCCTCCTTTGTCATAGGTTAACTAGCTTTGGGTGTGTGCTTTATTTCTGGATTTTCTGTCTTGTCCCATTGCTCTGTATTTCTGTTTTTGTGCCAGTACTATAATCATTTTATGACTGTAAGTTTTTAGTATTGTCTGAAGTGTGGGAGGCTGATTCCTCCAGCTCTATTTTTCTCCTTCAGAATTGCTTTTTGGGGACTTTTGTGACTCCACACAGATTTTTAAAATTTTTGTTCTAGTTCTGTGAAAAAAAATGGTATTGGTAATTTGAATCTGTAGATGGCCTTGGGTCATCTAGTCGTTTTGACAAGATTGACATCTCCAATCCAAGAACATAGTGTTTCTTGTTTCTTTGATTTCTTTCATCAGCATCTGATAGTTTTCAGAGCACAGGTCTCTTGTCTCCTTAGGCAGATAGAGTCCTAACTATTTTACTCATTTTGATGCAGTGATAAAAAGGGATTGTTTCCTTAATTTCTCCTTCTAATCTCTCCACGTTAGTGTCTAGAAATGCAAGAAATTTGTGTATTGATTTTGTATCCTGCAACTTTACTGAATTCATTGATATGCTCTAGTAGTTTTTTGGTAGAATCTTCACAATTTTCTGAGTATGGTATCATGTTATTTGCAAACAATGACAGTTCTGAAGTTATTTCCCTAAGGGCCTGTACCAACAGTGAATTGTCCCTCTAAATGCTGTTTCTATCTTGACTTTGTAAGTCAGGAAACATAATTTGTGCAAAGTCTGGAAATTCTGTTCTCTTACTTTGCCCAGATAATTTTTTGGACCTTGATTTGTTAACTTGTGGTATAAAATACTCAAGAAATCTCTACCTAAGATCATTTGCTCAACTAAAAATTCCCTCTCCCTTAGGGAAAATTCAAATTATATTTGATTTAGCTTTTTTCCCCTCCAACTGTGTAGAAGAAAACCTCTACTGTATAAATAAAACTTGCGAAGACATTACTGTGGATGGTTACGATTTTTCTAAATTAGTTTAAACGGAAACTAGAATCTTTTTAGGCAGTGCAGGATGAAAATCTGTGTATTTATGATGCAATCAATGAAATCCTTTTCAGGTCAACTCTTGCCTGAAGCTATTTCTTTATACTAAAGGGACAAGTTTTGCTTTGCCATGATTGATTAAGTTTTAGCTCATGTTTATTTTTGAAATTAATTAGTTAATTGAAAAGAAAATGCATGTGATGTGCAAGTAACTCAGGCCCATTCTGGGAGATAAAACAGGAATTAGTTCATGCACTTATCCATTCATTCATTTGTGGATTTTTTTTTTTTTTGTATACAGGCACTATCCTAAGGGCTGGTCTTACAATATTGAATGAAAGAAAGTGGTCTCAGATCTCATGGGTTTAGAAGCTTACATAAATGAATAAAGTTGAATGAATTAATAATAATTCATATAATTTTTCTATATGAAAGTATTTAGGGACCAACAGTATTAAATATAATACAATGAATGGTTGAGAATTTCATCTCTTGCAATTTGAAACTAACAGTGTTTTCTAAAAATGAAAGAGAAAAGAATGTTATGTAACTAAAGTAGAGTGACCCTTTGTTAGTTAACCTAGCTTATAATGGACTAGCCAAATTAGAGGCCCAAGAGTACTGTTAAATTTAAGAACTAAGATTCCAGCTGCCAATACTCTGTCAAGAATCCAGATGGTGCTTTTGGAAGAACACATTTTCAGTAATTTGGCATCATTTAATTCCATCATTAGTGAAGAGAGAGCTTCATAAATTGAATGGATTGTGTTATACCAAGAGTTTTAATGTCTTTATTTTTACCATATTGAAAGTATAAAAAATAGGAATATGTATATTTAAGATGAAATAACTTTGCTAGAAAAGTTATTATGTGTTAGTCTTGAAATGACTTCCTTTGAAACTTACTGAATTTAATGAAGGCAAGTGTTTCATCGTATTGATCGCTGTGTCCAGAATTTTTAGCTGCTTTTTTCATTGCTGTTTAACATAGCCAGATATTCTTTGAAATGGGTGATCCACTCCTAGGAATACGGGAGCACTGACTGAATCAGTACCATTTGGGGTAAAGTCAGTGTAGTCCTGTTGTAATCCTATCTAAGCATTGCTCATTGATCTCCCTTTTTTGTTCTCTTTGAAATACCTGAAGCTCTGAATTCCAGGTGGAATTTCTACTCCTTTCAAGCTGCCTTGATGTTCACAGTGTTCTTCAGAATGTCAAAGGGCTCCCACAAATCTCTAGCTGCCTGTTTTTCATTATTCACTGTTTACGTAATTTTTATTGAAGGATTCCAAACTCCAGAAACTCAATTTTAAGTCCACTGTGTTACTTTTTTTTTTTCCCTGAGGATCTGTGTTACTAGTTGAACAATTTTTGTCATGCATCTAAATATTCTCTAAGAACTATGTAAATAAATGGCTTGAATGAAGACATAGACAAACCATGGTGTGCTCACCTGATGCCAAACAGCATGGTTAGCGCTAAGAAGAGAAGATTATTGGCAGAATATGTCAGAATACTTGTAGCTTTCACAGGAAGCAGACTCTGAGATGGAGATCAGTCTGCAGGTGATTTATTAGGGAATGTTTCTGTGGGCTTCCTAGGTGGTGCTAGTGGTAAAGAACCTACTTGCCAATGCATGAGATCTAAGAAACAGATTTGATCCCTGAGTTGGGAAGATCCCTTGGAGAAGGGCATGACAACCC
This sequence comes from Antilocapra americana, assembly GCA_007570785.1. NCBI lineage: Eukaryota > Metazoa > Chordata > Mammalia > Artiodactyla > Antilocapridae > Antilocapra > Antilocapra americana. Next base: position 376,216 of record ML660213.1, on the reverse strand, counting down.
AATTCTTATTCTTGCTTGGAGAATCCCATGTACAGAAGAGCCTGGCTGGCTATAGCCCATAGGGTTGCAAAGAGTCAGACATGAATGAAGCGACTTAGCACGCATGCATGCATCTGCGATCAATACCAGGGTAGAGAAGAGATGGAAGCAGGAGTAAGCTAAGGGGAAAATTCTGTCATAAACTCTTCTTATTAATTTTTTAAGTCAATATAATAGGCCCTTTTATTCAATCATATCACTGACTCGATGAACATGAATTTGAGAAAGCTTCAGGAGTTGGTGATGACCAGAGAAGCCTGGAGTGCTGCAGTCCATGGGGTCACAAAGAGTGACTCAGTGACTAAACTGAACTGAACTGATTCAATCACAATGGATTTGTATGTTTGCTAAAGGCGGGGACCTCTTACAACTGCTCTGGTATTTTTTTTTTAATTGGAGTATAATTGCTAACAGTACAATGTTGTGTACAAAGAAGTGAATCAGCTATATGTTTACATATATGTCCTCCCTCTTGAATCTCCCTCCCACCCTTCCTCCCACCCATCTAGGTCACACACAGAGCACTGAGCTGAACTCCCTATGCTGTACAGAAGCTTCCCACTATTTTACACAAGGTAGTGTATATATGTCGATGCTACTCTCCCAATTCAATCCCACCTTCCTTCCCTCCTGCCCTGTGTCCACACGTCTGTTTTCTACATCTGCTTCTCTATTCCTGCCATGCAAATAGGTTCAGCAGTACTGTTTTTCTAAATCTCACAAGTATGCATTAATGAATGATACTAGTTTTTCTGACTTCACTCTATGTGACAGACCCTAGGTCCATTCACATTTCTACAGATGACCCAATTTCATTATTTTTAAAGGCTAAGTAATATTCCATTGCATATGTGCACCATCTTTATCCATTCATCTGGTGATGGACATTTAGATTGCCTCTGGCTGTTGTAAATAGGGATGCAGTGAACATCAGGATGCGTGTTTCTTTCTCTTGGAGTATAGTTGCTTTACAGTGTTGTTAGTTTCTGCTGCACAGCAAAGTGAATCAGCTGTGAGTATACATATATCCTTTCCTTTTCAGATTTCTTTGCCATTTGGATCACCAGAGAGCATTGAGCAGAGTTCCCTATGCCATACAGCAGCTTTTCATTAGTTACTTATTTTATGCATAGAAGTGAATACATGTCAGTCCCCACCCCTTAATCCATCCCACCCCATTGTCCTGCCTTGGTAAGCATCAGTTTGTTCTCTACATCTGTGTCATGAACTCTTGACGGAGGCTTCAGTTGGTTCCACAAAGAGCTTGTGAAGTGGGAAGCACATTTTAAGAATTGTACCCTGTGGGGGTGAAGGACCCAGGGGTTCATATCCCCGTGTGTGACCAGTGATTGAATGTGGCTTGATTGATGCCCGATGGCTGAGAGCTGAAGCCTTTCTTTAGCAGCATTCCTTGCACTTCTCAGACCTAAGGGATGATCTGGTTGATGCCTAGTAGCATTTGTTCCAGGCACTCCTTAGAAAATATTATCCAGTGAGATACTCCATTGTACTGTCACTGACTGAGAATATGCAGTAGTGCTCAGAGGGTGAGGAGAAATACATATCAGCATTATTTTACAGATTTGTTTTATGTGTATGTTTATATGCATGTGTGTGTACGTGTATATGTTATATATAAATATATATGAAAGTCATGTGTTTAACTATCACTTACAATTGTGATTAATATGTTCAAATGAACTTATAACTTCATCATCTTGAATGAACAAGTACATATTTAAGTGGCTGTAAGCACTTCATTACTCATCTTATAAAACTTTACAGTTGCTCTTTGTTATGCATTTTTCTTTATTTCTTTCTTAATTTTCTAATGTTGAAATTACCAACCAGAAATTCTGTTACATTTCTATGGTATCAAACCTTAAAAGTGACATGTAAGCTGCCATGCTCATTTAGCAGTGGGTTCCAATAATCTTTCAAGTTGATATTTAGACCACCATTAGTCTCGGTTATTTCTAATTTAGTGGCAGTCATTTTTTTTTTAATTTGCTTTACTTTATTGTGTTAGTTTTGCCATACAATGACATGAAACCACAATGGGTTTACATATGCTCCCCCTCCAGAATCCCCCTCCATCCTCCCTCCCGATTCCCTCCCCCTGGGACATCTCGGTACACCAGCCCCGAGCATCAACCCTGGGTGGGCGATTGATTTCACATATGATAATTAATATGTTTCAATGCCATTCTCCCATATCATCCCAACCTTGCCCTCTTCCACAGAGTCCACGAGTCTGTTCAATACATTTGCGTTCCTTTTGCTGTCTCGCATGCAGGGTTCTCGCTGCCATCTTTCTAAATTCCATAAATATGCATTAATATACTGTATTGTTGTTTTTCCTTCTGGCTTACTTCACTCTGGATAATAGGCTCCAGCTCCGTCCACCTGAGTAGAACTGATTCAAATGAATTTTTTTTTAATGCTGAGTAATATTCCATTGTGTATATGTACCACAGCTTTCTTATCCATTCGTCAGTTGATGGGTATCTAGGTTGCTTCCTTGTCCTGGCTATTGTAAACAATGTGGCGATGAACATTGGGGTACATGTGTCTCTTTCAATTCTGGTTTCCTCGGTGTGTATGCCCAGCAGTGGGATTGCTGGGTCATATGGCAGTTCTATTTTCATTTTTTTAAGGAATCGCCACACTGTTTTCCATAGTGGCCATACTAGTTTGCATTCCCACCAACAGTGTAAGAGGGTTCCCTTTTCTCCACATCCTCTCCAGCATTTATTGCTTGTAGATTTTTGGATTGCAGCCATTCTGACTGGTGTAAAGTGGTACCTCATTGTGGTTTTGATTTGCATTTCTCTGATAATGAGTGATATTGAGCATCTTTTCATGTGTTTGTTAGCCATTTTTATGTCTTCTTTGGAGAAATGTCTGTTAAGTTCTTTGGCCCACTTTTTGATTGGGTCGTTTATTTTTCTAGAATAGAGCTGCAGGAGTTGCTTGTATATTTTTGAGATTGTTTGTCCGTTGCTTCATTGGCTATTATTTTCTCCCATTCTGAAGGCTGTCTTTTCACCTTGCTCCTATCAAGCTACCAGAGGTCTTTTTCAGAGAATTAGAACAAATAATTTCACAATTTGTATGGAAATACAAAAAACCTCGTATAGCCAAAGCAATCTTGAGAAAGAAGAATGGAACTGGAGGAATCAACCTACCTGACTTTAGGCTATACTACAAATCCACAGTCATTAAGACAGTATGGTACTGGCACAGAGACAGAAATATAGATCAATGGAACAAAATAGAAAGCCCAGAGATAAATCCACGCATCTATGGACACCTTATCTTTGACAAAGGAGGCAAGAATATACAATGGAGAAAAGACAACCTCTTTAACAAGTGGTGCTGGGAAAACTGGACAGCCACTTGTAAAAGAATGAAACTAGAACACTTTCTAACACCATACACAAAAATAAACTCAAAATGGATCAAAGATCTAATCATAAGACCAGAAACTATAAAGCTCCTAGAGGATAACATAGGCAAAACACTCTCCGACATAAACCAAAGCAGGATCCTCTATGACCCACCTCCCAGAATATCGGAAATAAAAGCACGAATAAACAAATGGGACCTAATTAAAATTAAAAGCAGTCATTTTTTTTTTTTTAACATGATCTGACTTAGTGAGGAATGAGCTGGGCTAAGATTACCAATTCACTTAAGACTGGCCACTAAATAGTAAACAGATAGGAACACCTTTGACTCAATATAAATCTGGGCTAGAAATCAAATAATGACTGTAAAGTAGATATTTCTGTGCTTTTATTGAATTCGCTTAATGCCTGTTGCTTTCCAGGTACATGTTTAAGATATAGTTATGAAGTTTGGAAAATTATTAATGAAATATTAAAATGTGTCTACTTTGTTTAGATATATGTGCAGTTGTATCATAAAATTGATACTATGCATATATATTGCCAAAACTTAGAGAAGATAAAAATAATGATTTTAGAATATGAAGTATATATTTTTGAAATTTTGCTCTTCTTAGTGAACATTTAAATTATTAGTCTACATAATGTGATTTTGGTGTGGGTGAAACTAATGATGTTAGCTTATTTTGGCTCAGGATTAACAGAGTCTACATATAAACTACTTAATGTGGCACTAGAATGTGTTTTCCTTTGGACAAGGACATTATTTTCCTGTCCATTGCTATGCATTCAACACCTGGCCCAGTGCTTGTTCAATTGTAAGCTCAGTAAATATTTGTCATATAAATGGATAGACATATATGTGACATTTATTAAACTTGTCAATTTACACTGTATATTTCTTTACATTCTTTTTAATAATACAAAATTGACTGAAGTAATATTTGATCCTAGGATGTAGGCAGAGGTGAGCGTATTAGGAGTATATGCTGCTGCTGCTGCTAAGTCGCTTCAGTCGTGTCCGACTCTGTGCGACCCCATAGATGGCAGCCCACCAGGCTCCCCCATCCCTGGGATTCTCCCGGAAAGAACACTGGCATGGGTTGCCATTTCCTTCTCCAGTGCATGAAAGTGAAAAGTGAAAGTGAAGTCCCTCCGCCATGTCCGATTCTTAGCAACCCCATGGACTGCAGCCTACTAGGCTATTCTATCCATGGGATTTTCTAGGCGAGAGTACTTAGGAGTATATATTCTCTTGCAAAACTTATCATTTACTGCTGGGCAAACTATGAAACAAATTTTTTGAAATGAATTTATATGTGTTATGGCACAAATAGATGCACTCTTCTCCTGGGTTTAAATAAGTTTTGAAAATTAGTAGATATGTTTGAATCATTTAAAGGCATTATATTTCTTTAATATTTAAGATACTGTGTTACACAGTAAAGGACACAGCACAATGTCATTGGTGGTGTTCTTCATAATTCTTTTAAAACGTACTAAATGATATTCTATCTGCATCATTAGGTTACTGTACAACACTGTCCTTTGAGAATATGGTTTTGCTATCATTTCTAGTTGTAATTACTTCCCAAAAAACTGTATGGGCTTATTGAAATGATTTGATGTGTGAAGGTTGAGAAGACAATGCCTATGAACACTGTAAATAACTTCAGCTTGATCGCCTGGTATGTTTATTTCACATAGGCTCACTTTTATAAAGTGCCGTATCTTAGAGTATGATTTTTTAAACCTCTCCAGCATTTACAGTTTCTTCATAAAAGTCTGAAGTTTGAGATTTCTTGTAACTAAAAGTTGCTCAGCGTCAACTCTTTTGCCATTTTGAACCAGATAATTCTTCTTTTTATGGGGGTACACAGTGTTTTAGGATGTCTAGAAACATTTGCTGGATGCCAATAGCATCCTCCATATCAGTTGTGAGAATCAAAAATGTCTGCAGATATTGTCAACTGTTGTGTGGGGGCAAAGTCACCCCAGGTTGAAAACTTCTGCATGACTTTCTCTTTACTGCCTATGTGAGTGTGTGTACAGTATGATTTTCAGGGGAATATTAGTGTTTGCAAATTTTTCCAGGCTCAAAATTAAGAATGAAATGCGCAATGTTGCCCAATCTAAAGAGGTGCCCTGGAGCTACCCAAAATGGGGACCAGGCACCCTGCCCAAGGGCTTTCTGGGAGACAGAACCAGCCCTGCTTCCCAAACGTCACCACAGTCATCCTCCCCCCATATATTGAGAGCAGGAGAAGAGAATCATCAGGTGGGTGATTTCTGCAACTGATGGGAATACAGAGTTTGTTGCAAAAGGCCTGCTCACTCAGGAAACTGCTGCGGGGAAACCCATGAGAGCTTTGGGACTATCCATTCTTGCATGGGAAGGGAGTTAGTATCGGATAATAGAATATCCCTGGTGGCTCAGATGGTAAAGAATCTGCCTGCAGTGCAGGAGACCTGGATTTGATTCCTGGGGTCAGTAAGAACCCCTGGAGAAAGGAGTGGCAACCCACTCCCCTGTTCTTGCCTGGGGAATTTCATGGACAGAGGAGCCTGGTGGGCTACAGCCCATGGGGTCACAAAGAGTTTGCAACAGTTGAGTGACTAACACACACCCAAATGCAGACACATACACAATAGGATAAATAGTCAAGGGGCTTGGCCAGTCACTTACTGTTTCTGATGTTTGTTATGCGTAAGAGTCATTTGAAGAGTGTAGTCTAGTGTTTTTGTCTCTTTGCTGGTTTATTTCTGGATGTGTTTGTATGGTTTTCTTCTCTTCTATGCCAATACCAAAGAGTTATCTTTCTTGATCAAGGAGCGATAGGTATATGTTTAACTTTATAGAAAAGTGCCAAAGATTTTTTTCCAGAAGACATTAAAGCCTGACTTGGTGATATCACATGGTCTTCTCTTCGTAAGACAGTGACATCTCCTTGTAAAGCTTTGGTTTCCTTCTCTCCTCTTCCTCCAGATACTGGAGCAAGTAAAGCTGTAATGATGGTAGAAGAATAACTGCATGTTTAAAATCAGGTGTAAGATTGAAAGTATTAAAATAGCTCGGATCAAGTTCAGTTAACAAAACTGATAAAAAGTTAGTAAAATCTGTCACAAACAACATCACAGTACAGGAAATGAAGATTTGACAAACCAAGGTATTAGGGAAAAATAAAAACTCTATATTTATGCCTTAAAGAGTTGAACCTATGAGATAAACTTGTTTACACAGATACACACATGCATATATACTAGTGTATATGTGACAAAGCTCAAACATACAGTCAAAATTCATAAATGCAGAATTAAAATGTATTTTTTTTAACAGATCTTAGCTTTGGAACTGCCATTTCTTCTCATGGGGTAAAACCAGAAATAAACAAAACCCCACCTGATAGGCATGGCTCTTAAAATAGTTTTGTCACTTTAGGGTTAAAATTATTAATTTTTTAGATGAAATTAACTCAAATTTAATATTCAACCACAACCAATCTAAGATTAATTTTTTTCTCTCCTTGTTTCTTCTCTGCTCAGAGTGAAGTAAGTGAAGTGTTTAGCATATCTATATAGTCCTGATATCGATGAAGGGGCATCCAGTTTGTCCATGGAGGCCAGGGGCTGTGGTCACTCCTGTTTGTACAATCGTGTTTAAGTTTTCAGTGCCATCCTGCAACCTCAGTCGGTGTACTACTCAAGTCTCTGCAGCTGTAACATTGCAGGTAACTGAACTCTCAGGGAGCCTAGAGTTGCTTCCCAGTAATAACCTTGGCCAATACTTCATAGCATCCCTGGCAGCTCAGCTCAGCTCTGTCCTCCCCGTGGTTCCCTGACTTTAAGCTATCTATGCAGAACTTCTGAAAGAGCGCTGTGCTTAGTCACTCAGTCGTGTCCGACTCTTTGCGACCCTGTGGACTGTAGCCTGCCAGACTCCTCTGTCCATGGGGATTCTCCAGGCCAGAATACTGGAGTGGTTAGCCCTTCCCTTCTCCAAGGTATCTTCCTAACCTAGGAATCAAACCCAGGTCTCTCACATTGCAGGCAGATTCTTTACCGTCTGAGCCATAGGGTAGCCTGATAGAGAATACAGCATTGGATAAAAGTTTTAATTTTCCAAAATTTTAACCCAGGCCTTTGTAGCCATGCTTTAACTTAACAAATAGCAGGTGACAACATTTTTTTTAGAGTTATTGCTGATGGTATTTGCAATTTTTCTCACATTTGAGCCCCACTTGATAAATCCCTTATATATACAACTTCTTTACATGTTTTAACCAAATAGTCATACAGACATATTCAGGATCCATTAATCATTAAAGTACTATTCGATTATTTGGACTTTTCCCCCAAAGTTTTGTTAAATCTGTCTTCCAGTCAGCACCTAACTTTGCTGACTTTTCTAACATTTAGAAAATGGATTTTACAAACATCAAGGTAAGTGATGCACATAATACACTAAAGTAAGAAAATTATAAAATTTATATATGAGAATTACAGGACTATTAAAGCAAAGTAATATGTCCTTTATCATGCTACTGTTCTCCCTGAAAAAAATGAATTTTTTTTAAGAAATGAAGTATTAGATATAGGAAATGAGGTTAGGACATGATGACTGTAATCATTTTATATTCTTATACCACTTATGATAATATAATAATCAATACATAGTCAACATTCATAATGTTAACTATTCATGAAAACAACTTTGGCATCTGTCCAATTGTAAATGTAATTAGTTTGATACTCTCCTTTAAATACAAACTAGAATTCATGTTGTGATATTTTCCTCAGGAAAAAAATGTATTTTAAGTTTTTCCAAGGATAATAATCAACTTAAATTTTCTTTCTACTAAGGTATATGTCAAATGTACTATTTATAAATATTAAAAATAGATATGTTAATTTTTCAGTCATTTAATAATATCTTTGTGCTTGCTTCAGCAGTACATATACTATTAAATAAAATTGGAACAATGAAGAGAATATTAGCATGGCTTTGTACAAAAAAATTTTTCTATCCTTTTAAGGGAAAAATACTTCATTGTAATTAGTAAAATTAGATAATTAAACGTGTTAGAAAAATCTGATTTAAAAATAATATAATTCAGTTAGCTCTCTTGATAATATTTTGCTTCTTACAGTACACAGGCATACTTGGAAGATGTTGTGGGCTGGGTTCCAGACTATTGTAATATAGTGAATATGGCAGTAAAGTGAGTCATACAAACTTTTTGTTTCCTAGTGCATGTAAGAGTTATGTTTACACCATGCAGTTGTCTATTGTATACAGTAGCATTATGTCTAAAGAAACAATGTACATATTTTAATTAAAAAATTTATTGCTAAAACCTATAACCATCTGAGCCTTCAGTGAGTCCTCATAGTACTATCAAAGATCACTAATCACTGTAACAATAATAATAAAAGGCTGAAATATGGAGAGAATTACCAAATATGATACAGAGACAATAAATAAATGCTTTTGGGAAAATGGCGCTGATAGACTTGGTCAACACAGGATTACCACAGATCTTCAATTTGTAAATTACACTATCTATGAGGCACAGTTAAGCAAAGTGCAATAAAACAAGATATTCCTGCAAAGTTCTTTTCCATAGTTTTGATTAGTTGAAAGCACTAATTGCTGGCTTGTTTATATCAGTGTTTGCTGTATAATTGTTGGGACTTCTGTATATGTTTGAAATTTTACACCAAAATATTTGGAAACCATTTTTGTTTACATTGAGGAAATAATAGTCATTTTTTCTGTGTAATGATATTACCATTAACTTAGCAGTTTGAAATATCACAAGTTTATTGCTTTGGTGGTAAAGTATCTGGGTATGAATTAGTTGGGTTTTCTGTTTCAGGGTCTTACAAACCTGTTATCATGGACATGTTGGTTAGGGCTGTGGTGAAATCTGAGTAAGGTTCCACTTCTAAGTCTGTAGGGCTGTTGACAGGATTCAGTTCCTTAAGGAACTGTCATCCTGAAATCTATAGTTACCTGCTGGAAGCCACATTCAGTTCTGTATCGCTTGGACCTTCTTGTAGAGCTGCTTAAATGCTGGTAAGGATGAGAGTTAGCAGAATTTTCTAGTAAGGTGAAAGTCATGAGTTATGATCTTAACCTATATTTCTCTTTTGCACCAGTTTCATACTATTTTGGTTAGTGTGGTTTGTAGTATAGTCTGAAGTCAGGGAGCCTGATTTCCTCCAGCTCCATTTTTTCCTTTCTGTTATTGCTTTGGCTATCCGGGGTCGCTTTTGTTTCCATACATACATAATTTTTTTTCTATTCTAGCTCTGTGCAAAATACCATTTGTAATTTGATAAGGATTGCATTGAATCTTTACATTGCTTTGAGTAGTATAGTCATTTTGACAGTATTGAGTCTTCCAGTCAAAGAACATGGTATATTTTTCCATCTGTAACATATCAACAGCTTTACCATATTCTTGGATTAGAAACAAGTCATGGGTCCCACCCATGCTTAAGGAGAGCGGATTGCACAGGGCTTGAATACTAGGAGATGAGGAAAATTAAAAGCCATGTAACAAACTCTCTCTCAAGCCCAATTAATATTTATTTTTCATTGGTTTTAGAGAATACACTGTGTGATTGTTTGAAGGAACTTTGTAGAGTTGTTACGTTTAGGTACAACTAACTTCAGCTCCCAGAGTACGTATGGTTTGTAATCCTTGAGTATTCACTGGTATGGTCTTTAAGTTCAACTGCATGAAATCTAGTATTTAATCTAGTTTCTGATTAAAAGGGAAAAAAGATAACTTGCTTTGACTACTAGTGATTGCATGTCACGTATTGGCAGAGGGATCCTAGTCTTATTTAATCAGTATGGATATTGCAAATTTTGGTTGTTTTACATCTGACTAAAAAGAGTCAGCCTGTCAAATAAAGAAGAAATGGGAGTAGGAGAAGAGGTAGCAAGAATATGCAGAACTATACAAAAAAGATCATCATGACCTAGATAACCATAATGGTGTGATAACTCACCTAGAGCCAGACATCCTGGAATCTGAAGTCAAGTGGGCCTTAGGAAGCATCACTACTAACAAAGCTAGTGGAGGTGATGGAATTCCAGTTGAGCTATTTCAACTCCTAAAAGATGATGCTGTGAAAGTGCTACACGCAATATGCCAGCAAATTTGGAAAACTCAGCAGTGGCCACAGGACTGAGAGATCACTTTTCATTCTAATCCTGAAGAAAGGCAATGCCAAAGAAGGTTAATACTACCACACAATTGCACTCATCACACACACTAGGAAAGTAATGCTCAAAATTCTCCAAGCCAGGCTTCAGCAATACGTGAACTGTGAACTTCCAGATGTTCAACCTGGATTTAGAAAAGGCAGGGGAATGAGAGATCAAATTGCCAACATCCATTGGATTATCAAAAAAGCAAGAGTTCCAGAAAAACATCTACTTCTCATTTATTGACTATACCAAAGCCTTTCACTGTGTGGATGACAACATACTGTGGAAAATTCTTCAAGAGATGGAAATATCAGACCACCTTACCTGCCTCCTGAGAAATCTACATACAGATCAAGAAGCAACAGTTAGAACTGGACATGGAACAACAGACTGGTTCCAAATTGGGAAAGCAGTACCTCAAAGATGTATATTGTCACCCTACTGATTTAACTTATATGCAGAGAACATCATCCAAAATGCTGGGATGGATGAAGCACAAGCTGGGATCAAGATTGCTGGGAGAAATAGCAGTAACTTCAGATACAGCAGATGACACCACCCTTATGGCAGAAAGTGAAGAGGAACTAAAGAGCCTCTTAATGAAAGTGAAAGAGGGGAGTGAAAAAGTTGGCTTAAAGCTTAACATTCAAAAAACTAAGATCATGGCTTTCCATCCTATCACTTCATGGGAAATAGATGGAGAACCAGTGGAAACTGAGAGAGTTTATTTTGGGGGGCCTCAAAATCACTGCAGATGGTGATTGCAGCCATGAAATTAAAAGACGCCTACTTCTTCAAAGGAAAGTTATGACCAACCTAGACAGCATATTAAAAAGCAGAGACATTACTGTGCCAACAAAGGTCTATATAGTCAAAGCTAGGATTTTTCCAGTAGTCATGTATGGATGTGAGAGTTGGACTATAAAGAAAGCTGACTGCCAAAGAATTGATGCTTTTTAACTGTGGTGTTGGAGAAGACTCTTGAGAGTCGCTGGACTGCAAGGAGATCCAACCAGTCCATCTTAAAAGAAATCAGTCCTGAATGCTGAAGCTGAAACTCCAATACTTTGGCCACCTGACACAAAGAACTGACTTATTAGAAAAGACCTGATGCTCGGAATGATTAAAGTCAGGAGGAGAAGGGGATTACAAAAGATGAGATAGTTAGATGTTATCAGCAACTCAATGGACATGAATTTGAGCAGGCTCCAGGAGTCAGTGATGGACAGGAAAGCCTGGCATGCTGCAATCGATTGGGTCACAAAGAGTCGGACATGACTGAGTGACTGAACTGACCTGAATTGAGAAGGAGTCAAAATCATGTGTATGTACATGCATAAGTAAACAAATAAAATATAAATTGCTGCCTCCCTGTGGCAATAAAAATGTTGGGTAGGAAGAAAGGAGGGACTAAAAACAACAAAGAGAAACACAAAATTTGTAAATTAGTGACTGAGGGCTCAAGGCCTTTAAAGTCGTCTAAGAGTTCTTCTAATCTCCCATTATTTGTAGAATCTCTTATATACATTTTATATGGTATTCAAGATTAAACTACAAAAGACCATCATAAGTTTACCTTTAAATATGTTGGAGGTATTCAGTAAACAATATTTGTGGGAAATGAGAAAAAGTGGGAATAAATTTAGCAGGAAAAAGAGTAACTTGTGTGTGGTGAGATGCCGAAATGTGAGGCAGAAGGAGAAGGTTCCCAGATTTCATGGAAATCACAAGAAAGCCTTGGGAATTCCATAGAGGACATCCCAAAAGATGAAGTAACTTTGATGAGTCAAGCTCAGATTTACATTGATTCTATAGGATGGGGTGGGGATATTGAATATTTGTTTTATAATAAAACTTAATCTCCAAGAAGATAGTGATTTACCTAAGATTTCCCCTGTTAGTTAGTGGCTACAGGAGTAGGTTAGTAAGATTCAGACTCACCCAAGTATAACTCTACATCAAATGTAGTTTCCACGGCAATCTGGATGGGTGCATCACATGGAGGGAACTGGAAACAACTGCAACAGTTTGAGGAAGGTTGTGTCCAAATCTCTTATTGTGCATTTCAGTTCAGTTGCTCAATCATATCCAACTCTTTGCGACCCCATGAATTGCAGCACACCAGGCCTCCCTGTCCATCACCAACTCCCGGAGTCTACCTAAACCCATGTTCATCAAATCGGTGATGCCATCCAGCCATCTCATCCTCTGTCATCCCCCTCTTCTCCTGCCCCCAATCCTTCCCAGCATCAGGGTCTTTTCCAATGGGTCAGCTCTTCGCATCAGGTGGCCAAAGGTTTAGAGTTTCAGCTTCAACATCAGTCCTTCCAGGGAACACCCAGGACTGATCTCCTATAGGATGGACTGGTTGGATCTTCCTGCAGTCCAAGGGACTCTCAAGAGTCTTCTCCAACACCACAGTTCAAAAGCATCAATTCTTTGGCACTCAGCTTTCTTCACTGTCCAACTCTCACATCTATGCATGACCACTGGAAAAATCACAGCCTTGACTAGTCAGACCTTTGTTGGCAAAGTAATGTCTCTGCTTTTCAATATGCTGTCTAGGTTGGTCATAACTTTCCTTCCAATGAGTAAGCTTCTTTTAATTTCACGGCTGCAATCACCATCTGCAGTGATTTTGGAGTCCAAAAAAATAAAGTCTGACACTGTTTCCACTGTTTCCCCATCTATTTACCATGAAGTGATGGGACCAGATGCCATGATCTTAGTTTTCTGAATGTTGTGCTTTAATCCAACTTTTTCACTCTCCTCTTTCACTTTCATCAAGAGGCTCTTTAGTTCCTCTTCACTTTCTGCCATGAGGTGTGGTGTCATCTGCATATCTGAGGTTATTGATATTTCATCCGGCAATCTTGATTCCAGCCTGTGTTTCTTCCACCCTAGCATTTCTCATGATGTACTCTGCATATAAGTTAAATCAGCAGGGTGACAATATACAGCCTTGACACACTCCTTTTCCTATTTGGAACCAGTCTGTTCCATGTCCAGTTCTAACCATTGCTTCCTGACCTGCATTCAGGTTTCTCAAGAGACAGGTCAGGTGGTCTGGTATTCCCATCTCTTTCAGAATTTTCCAAAGTTTATTGTGATCCTCACAGTCAAAAGGTTTGGCATAGTCAATAAAGCAGAAATAGATGTTTTACTGGAATACTCATGCTTTTTTGATGATCCAGCGGATGTTGTCAATTTGATCTCTGGTTCCTCTGCCTTTTCTAAAACCAGGTTGAACATCTGGAATTTCATGGTTCACGTATTGCTGAAGCCTGGCTTGGAGAATTTTGAGCATTACTAGCGTTTGAGGTGAGTGCAATTGTGCAGTAATTTGAGGATTCTTTGGTATTGCCTTTCTTTGTGATTGGAATGAAAACTGACCTTTTCCAGTCCTGTGGCCACTGCTGAGTTTTCCAAATTTGCTGACAAATTGAGTGCAGCACTTTCACAGCATCATCTTTCAGGATTTGAAATAGCTCAACTGAAATTCCATCACCTCCACTAGCCATGTTGGTAGTGATGTTTCCTAAGGCCCACTTGACTTCACATTCCACGATGTCTGGCTCTAGGTAAGTGATCTGGGATGTGAAGATCCTGTGTAATTCATGAACAATCAAAATATAAATGGTAATGAATCAAGCAGTAAATACTTTTGAATACCAAGTCTTCTTCACAGGGAGGATACAATAACTTAGTATATGCATACATTTAAAAATAATTACTATAAGCATACTAGTAATACAAGAAAGAAGCTAGGTTAAAACTAAAGGGTTTTTTTGGGCAAAATTCTGGCTTAGCTTTCTGTAGGATGCATTTTCTCTCTTCTTTACAGATGGCGGGGGTTTGGGGAGATTGTGTTTGTGTTAAGTTCTCTTAATTGTATTACTTATAGGATGAATTCTAGTATTTTAAAATAGGAAAATTGTTAAAACAGTATTTATTTGTTTTTAGTCTTCTTTCCCAGAATTCCAAATGTTAGAGTGTTCCTTTAAATTAGAGTATGTCAGAATGTTTATTTGAATAAGGTAGTCATATTAAACTGAAGATTTATAAGATAGAGAAGTAATTTATTTAGATTAAAATAAACCATCCCATTGGATGAAGCCAGACTATCTCACCAAAAGGGTTTGGCAAGAACAGTGCATGTTTCTTTGGACGGTATAGGGTAGCCCTGGAAAAAGAAGGTCAACTGGGACTATCAGAGTGAACAGGTACTTCTCTATTCATAAAAGGCCATGCTGATGCAATAACTTATGATTGTTGCTTTCAAGGAAAAGCTCCTTATATAGGACTGATTTAAATCCTATATCTATGACAAACAAATGTAGACTAATGTGAAAAAATGTTTATTTCTGAAGTATAAGGTAGAACTTTGAAATTTTTCAACTCATTTTTTAAAATGATATTTCTACCTCTGCTTCTAAAAACAAATATTATTTTGGTGGAAATTAAATGAAAATTACTATACACCTAAAGTGTGAAAAAGTGACAAAGCTCAAACAGTTCAAAGGCTGATTTCTGCATATGATACAAGGCTATAATATTGGAATGTATGCTTTAATAACTGTATTCAAATATTTAATAGCATAAAAGTGAACACTGAATGATGTAATTCTTATACATAAGTAAGTCATAAATGTATTACATGTTGTTTTATATCCAGGACAAGTTGGGAAATACCATTATGCATTTCTCTTTAGCTCTTTTACAGACTTTTGGCAAATGACATGTAATTATTTTAATAAGGAAAAATTTTAAAGATATCTATTTTCCCAAAACAAAGTGTCATTGAATGGCGTGCTTGTAAAAATAAGAACTTTGAACACCCTTTGAGCAATTAAATGAAATGACTTATTAATTCAGAAGAAAAACTTGCATAAATGTGAACTGGTATGTGGAGAATAATTAAACCATAATTTGAAAAGGTTAATGTAGTGATTTACTTGTCCTGATTTTTTTAATTTAGATAATAGTGCAGATTTTTGCAATATGGCAAATCAATGCATGATTTATTTTCTAGTATATATGGGAATTATACATCTGTGCTAAGGTCTAAGGTTTTTTTTTTTCTATGTTTCTCTACAAGTATTTGATATTAATTATTTTTCCATAATGCATGCCAAAGTATATTAGCATTTATTTGGGTGTTAAAAGTTTTAAACTATTTTGAGTGCAGTAAAAATAAATTTATATATATATTTGACTGATGAATGTCCTTGTAAAAGAGCAAACAGTGAATTTATTAGCCTCCATAGTGTGACAGATATTTAGTTTTCCTTACCCATTAAAGTTCCACTTTATTTGAGGCACAATTTCTCAGGCAAATTTTGTTCATCTTTTGAATTATTTTACATTTTTTCTTTTTCCAAATTGACAATAGTATTAATCAGGTTCCTAGAAAATAAAAGAAAATTAAAAAATCAGCTCAAGTGATAAGTAAAATTGTATATACCATATTAAATTTTATAATCAAAATTAAAACTTATAATGTATTGCCATATGAAAATTACTATATTTTAATTCCCTTTGTGTTATTATCATTACTCTATAGTTGAGACTGCTAAATAACTTTTGGTTTCTTCAGTCTGTTTCTAAAAGCTAAACATTCAGTTCAGTTCAGTCGCTCAGTCTTGTCTGACTCTTTGTGACCCCATGAACCGCAACACGCCAGGCCTCCCTGTCCATCACCAACTGCCCGAGTCTACCCAAACTCATGTCCATTGAGTCAGTGATGCCATCCAACCATCTTATCCTCTGTCTTTCCCCTTCTCCTCCTGCCCTCAATCTTTCCTGGAATCAGGGTCTTTTCAAATGAATCATCTCTTCACATCAGGTGGCCAAAGTATTGGAGTTTCAGCTTCAACATCAGTCCTTCCAATGAACACCCAGGACTGATCTCCTTTAGGGTGGACCGGTTGGATCTCCTTGCAGTCCAAGGGACTCTCAGAAGTCTTCTCCAACACCACAGTTCAAAAGCATCAGTTCTTCGGTGCTCAGCTTTCTTTATAGTCCAACTCTCACATTCATACATGAACACTGGAAGAACCATAGCCTTGACTAGACAGACCTTTGTTGGTAAAGTAATGTCTCTGCTTTTCAATATTCTATCTAGGTTGGTCATAACTTGCCTTCCAAAGAGTAAGCGTCTTTTAATTTCATGGCTGCAGTCACCATCTGCGGTGATTTTGGAGCCCCAAAGAATAAAGTCAGCCATTGTTTCTGTTTAAATTTGTATACTGCCATTTGTTGTTGTTCAGTCACTCAGTTATGACCGACTTATGTGACCCTGTGGATGGCAGCACGCCAGGCTTCTCTGTCCTTTAGCATATCGTCCTCTGCTCTCCCTTCTGCCCTCCATCTTTCCCAGCATCAGAGTCTTTCCAATGATTCAGTGCTTTGCATCAGGTGGACAAACACTGGAGCTTTAGCTGCAGCGTCAGTACTTCCAGTGAATATTCAGGGTTGATTTCCTAGTACCTGCTTTTGCTTCCAGCCCCTCAGTAGTGGCTGTTGGGCTTTTGTTCTTTATTGTGGTGCTCATAATTTGCCTCAACTCGCTATGCACCCAGTTATTCTTAGTCCCTCATTTTGTTGCTGGAGGAGACGGTTGTCCAGGTACAAGCACTATAGCAAAGGGCCCCAGGTCCCAGCCTGTCTCACTCCCCACTGAGGGATTCTACATCCCTTCCTTCTTAAGGCAGAAGGGTGCTAAAAGTCTCTTCTTCTGAAACTTCCTCTGGACAGGGGCCACGGCCCTAGCTCACCCTAGAAGTGTAGACGTACCCCAACGATGTGCAGGGACCTGGGCCACCCTCTGCTGGAGTGGAGTGGATTCCTTGAGCCATCATGAGTCTAAATTGAATCTGTCAGAGCCTAGAAAATGCAACCACAACAAAAAGTGTACACAAACAAGGGCCAAAAGGAGAAGCACAGCTACTAAAGCACCTAAAGGAAAGAACCAGGGGATACCTTTGGGAGGCCTTCCTTAACTGTTAACCAGACAGTGGAGATAGTATCATCCTTAAAATTGTGAAGCCATTCTGCTTGGGTGTATATTTCTTTAATATTAATGTACCTACCCTGTCCCATTGATCCAGGTGCAGCAGGAAGCATTCCTTATTGCACAAACTCCACTGTGTTCTGCCAGAATGTGATCAAAAGCTAAATGATCATCAAGAACTACATTAGCCAAAGAAACACAAGAGGGCTTCTTGAGTCATGTCCTGTCTGTTCCATCACAAAATGAAACTGTCTTGTGAGATCGCTCAGTGTTGCTTTATGATAGCTAAAGCCTCCCCGTGGAGCTCCCAGTCCTGTGGTCAGCCCTGCCCCTACTGGGATCATTGCTAGTGTTCTTGGGGTTTGGTGGTGAGCCAGAATGGTTCTCTCTCTTATATATAAAAATATGTATCACTATAATGCACTTTCCTATTAAGAGAACATTATTAATGCATTGATAGGCCATTGCTTGGTTGGGAAAGGACAGGGCCTAGCCATAATTATGTAATTTGTGATGGTTTAGGTCTGCAGATGAGAGCAAACCCTTCAGGGATGCAGGCATGAGTGTCTCTCTCATGAGTATTAAGAGTGGACAGTTTTTTAAGGATATAAATATCATTAACTATTGTTAGTACTTAAACAATTAGGGGACAGCAGATATTAAGCTGAAAATTAAATGTATAAAGCTCTACAACATTTGTAATTAGATGCTTATGTGTGATCCTGCTGACATCATCAGAGAGTCACACTCCATAGGTGAGATCAGTGTGCCTGGAATCCCACAGATGAGTTGAATTGGACTGACTGGGAGGTGGGGACATTTCCTTCCCACCACTCACATTCCCCTTGCATGTTGTTCAGGGAGACGGGGCCATAGTCTGAGACAGGTTGAGGGTACAGTTTATGTAAGAGGCTAAGGTGTCTCATGTAATTATACCTCAGGGGTTTCTCAGGGCAAGTGAAATAAATACTATTTGTACAAATTAATAGAGTATGCCCCCACACCACAGATGTATGAGGGAGTCAGGTTCAAGAATAGAAATAGTACCCTGGAAAGTTCAAGTGTGACTAGCAGAGGTCAAGGGGGCAGCGACTGGCCCCACTTTAGATCATTAATTACCATTGAACTGGCAGGTTCAGGGGAAATGCAATAGTAGGACTGGTAGCCATCTGGGGGTGGTGATGGCATACCCAGCATTCTTTTAAACATCCCCCTTCAGATATGCTTCTGGAAATACTAAGTGTATTTTCTTGCCATCATCCCCTAGTTACAGGGACGAGTAAGGTGGACAGAGTCAACAGAAAGAGCATTTCTGTGGTAGAATGTTTTCCTTACACCCAGTGTGGAAAAAGCTCCTTTTCTGGTGGTGGTGGCTAAGCAAACCAGAAGAATCCAAGCAGGAGTACAATAGCAAGAATGACAGATAAAAGTCCAACCTACCACATCATTTTACTTATCTGTTGATGGCGCCTGTCCTTTGAATAGGTATCTCAGATTTTTCCACTGGCTCACTGGTATATTGTTTGGTTGTGACCTGCATGTTCTTTGGAGATAAAAGCTTTTAGTATGGACAAAGGTACCCAACTAGATATCCCTTGCAGTTTGACAGAGTGAGGGTGGCTGAAATTACTTTATAGGGGCCTTCCATTTTACCAGTAGCTGGTCTTCAGGAGACCCTTCTTTCCAGATGTAAAGAAGAACTTGATCCCCAGAATAATAAAGTTTATGTTTATTTGATATGGATAAACTTCAGAAACAATCCTAGAGTGTCTATTTATTAATGCAATTTAAAATTTACAAAAAGGGGCAATCTGGAGAATCTTAGTACACACAAAATGTGATATCCACTGAAACAATCTTTTTGTCTCTAAAGTACCCTCATATTTACCAAATATAGCCAAATTAAAATTACTTTGTTAGCAGATTAAGCATGATTTCAATACACTTGGGTTGATTACTTATGTAATTGATGATATAAGTTCTTTTAAATTGGCTGTCATGGAATTTTTTATAAGGAATCTTAGACTAAACTTTAAAAAGCCTGATCAAGGCCAAGAAAGCAATGCCAAGGGCTTACCACAGATTTTGCTTTGAAGATTTGGATGAATTCCCCTCTTTTTGAGGTTTATGAAAAATACCATGAAATTTTTGCACCTCTTAGGAAATGACTTTTCTTTGTTGTCATTCAGTTGCCTAGCTGTGTCCGACTCTTGGCAACCCCACGGACTACAGAACACCAGGCCTCCCTGGCCCTCACCATCTTCCAAAGTTTGCCCAAGTTCATGTCATTGCATCGGTGATACTTACCCATTTATCCAGTAAAGCTGCTGGTAATACGAATTTTCAGTTTCTAGAGGAAGCCAGTAGAGGGAAAAGACAAATGTTTCAATTGTACTTAGGTATGGAAGTTTACCAAACTGCTCTAAATTACAAGGAAATTCTTCCTCTCAAGCTAATTTTATCTGGACAACACAGATTAAAAGCTAGTAATATTTTAGACAAAACTTAAAAATTATAACCATATCCATTAGTTTACTCAACCTGTGTAATTAACAGTTTTATAAAGCCATAGGTTTTACCCAGCTCAGTGGTTATGATACAACAATTACCAAAAACCTGTACTTGTTAAAATGCCCTTTCTATGAATCTTCCTAAAGATGAAGCATCAGGTTATCTGTCTGTGAATGACAAAAGACTTAGAAGGGCACAGTTAAACATCTGATTACAATGCAATTCACAAAGAAACGTCATTATGCTAACTAATATTATGATTGGTAACATTTTATCAGGACGTAGCAGGTTTTTAGGAATTCCATATAATTTTTATAATACCTGTATTAATAATATTCACTCATTTGATAGTAAGGAGATTTAGTACTCTTTTGACATTGATTCCCATGTCATTTAACTCACCAAGTCAACCCAGTTAGTTTAGAATTTCTCTTTGGGATACTCCAGGGACCCTTTGAAGCACCTTGACATTAGCTGAAGGTTAAAATAATTTTAATTAGAATTTTATATTTGGAAATTCTGTCAGAAAACTGTGGGATTTTTAAAGATTTAAGATAGGAGGAGGATCATTTATAACCTCACCAAGATGCAGCAACTGCTTTCATTTTTTTTCTTTTCCATCCCTGATCACAGGCACATATTCTATACTGAAATAATAGCACTCATTGCTAAAAGATAATTCATTTATATTTTCATTAATATCATATAAATATTTTTCATAGTTCTGTATAGTTACAATTATTATTATAACTGTTGACATATGTTTTATTAAGTTGGGATACTAGGATTTACTTCTGTTCCTATTTGGAAGATCACTGTGTTGTTTCAAGTATTACTTCCTTACACTTAAGAGAAAATAGTAGAATTCAGTTTTGTTTTCATTTAGATTTTTGCTTCTGTTGTTACCTGCACAGCAGATGTCCTTAATTAAGATAACTGAGAGCAAGCATCTGAGTGGTAGCTTCATAGTTGTCACTGGGGTGACTCAGAGAAGGCTGCAGAGAAGCTCACCAGTTCTGCGACGCTCTTTGTCAGTATTCAGGGTTTCTCATGATTTGCTTTGATTCCTAGTAAAAATGAAGAATCCTGTGTTGTATTTCATTAGTTATATTTTTATCAAAATATGCTTACAGCCTTTGTTCATTTACCTAAGGAGTTGAGGCTTTCTTACAAATAGCACTTTTAAGACATTCTTTAGAAAATACAATTCTGAACTTTCTGTAAAATTTACATACATATGTTTTTGTCATCTAATTTGCTTTAAATTTTAGCTATGGAGGTTTAAATTTGTTTGTGTAAGTTGGAGCAGAAACTCAACCAAACCAAAACAACAACAAAATAAAACAACTTATGTTATCTAAACTCCATGTAATAGACAAGGCAACTCAGAGTTTGGAGTGTTGTATCAATAACCTGCTATGGTGCTTTAATTTTAATCTGATACTGATTATATAACTTATAACATTAATAGCGATTTATTATTAGTGACAAAGTTTCTGTATCTCATTTAATTTTCCTTTATCTTCTGACAAAGCTAAAATTTGAAATTGAGCAAAAACCTTAAAATTAATTCAAGGAAACCTAACCTCTAACATTTTTTCTAGTTATAAAAATATTTTATTAAAGTTTAAAATGACAGAAATTTGGAAATAAGTAAATTTCAACTCTAATCTTATCACCCAGAAATAATTTGTGCTATATTGAACTGTATTCTCTTTCAGTCTTTTTTTTCAAGTGTGTGCTTAACTATATAAAAATTTCTAGAAATTTTTCATTATACTGTTTTGCATCATACTAAAAAAGAATTAAAATATTTTAAAGCACCTGATCAGATAGGATCATAGGTCTATGTGAAACAATATTTATTCATTTAGCCAAAGTGATAATAAAAGATTTCAAGGGCAAATAGGGAAAAGATTATTTAAAGGCAAAGAAATTTGCACAGTCTGCTGTCAAATGCAGCATTCCAAGAAAACTTTTTTTTTTTTTTAAGAAAGAGAAACCAGCTCACAGCATTTCAGACTGAGGTGTTGGGCACAGCCATCTTGAGATGTTGAAAGCAGTTTTTCTGTACAGGGCACAATGAGCTGGGCTGTCAACACAGTAGTTCTGTGCTGGGGGCTCTAATTAGATGCATTAGGTGCAAGGCGTCCACACACAGCGCCCTATAGCATACTACACACAAGCGCGCATGGGCCCACTACAATAGGACATCAACTTTGGTTGTTTCTCATAAAAAAAATCATCACAATTATTAGGGACTTGCCAAGTTCCATTTAAAGCAAACATCAGAAATAGTACTTCAAAATTAAGAGGATAAACCTGTTTCAAAGTGATTGTGTATCACCTAGGTGTGGTCTGTAATGAGCAGTAACATGCCTACCATCTGGAGTCAGGCACTGGCTCGAGAAACTCCTAATGACTCCAAAGAAACTTCAATAAGAAGTACGCCTTCAAACATGATAGATTTCTCCAATCAATAAACTTAATTAACCAGGTTATTCCTTTATCTCCACAAAAGACACTAAAATATCTCTTTGTGCTATTAGTGTTGATTTAAAGAGTTGGAATGCCTGTGTGGTAGTTGCTCAGCTATGTCCAACTCTTTGCGACCCCATGGACTGTAACCTGTCAGGCTCCTCTGTGCACGGAATTCTCCAGGCAAGAATGCTGGAGTGGGTTGCCATTCCGTTCTCCAGGGGATCTTCCTGACCATGGGACTGAAGCTGGATCTCTTGAATTGCAGGCAGATTCTATACCATTTGAGACACCAGGGAACAACACTAAAATTTCTCACTGTGCTGTTAGTGTTGATTTAAAAACAGTTTGATTGCCTATCTGAATCAAAATGATCCTCTTCCAGAATCTAGAGGTTCTCTGCTATCTACAGACTTGCTTCCAATTTCTACTTCAGGAGATTCTTATGCAAGATCTTATTGTATAAGCTCACCTTATTCAGTAGTCCACAGTTCTAATAAATTTATCATGATCAGGCTGTCTTCTAAAATCATCATAGTCTTTCTTTAGGCAGCTCCTGAAATATAATATTCAGCACAACAAACAATACATATGTATTAAACTCTTGGAAGCTAAGGTAACTTTTAATATTTTAAACTATTTAAGTATTTTCAACTAAGTCACTAAACCTATACTTTAATCAAGTGTATCTAAGATTTCAATGATTATTGCTCAAGACAGAAGGTGTAGGCCTAAGAAACAACAGATTATACCTGCAATTTTGGAATAAACTGTTTGAACATATAAAAAATATTGACATGTAAAAGAAAAAAATAACATTAAAATCCACAAGGGAAAAGCAACAAAAAGCATACAAATGGATTCCCATAAGGTTTATCAACTGATTTTTTAGAAGAAACTCTGAAGGCTAGAAGGCAGTGATATATATTTAAAGTGATGAAAGGGAAAAACCTACAACTGAAAATACTCTGCTAGCAAAACTGTCATTAAGATTTGATGGAGAACTCAACAGCTTTATAGACAAAAGCTAAGAGAATACAGCACCACAAAACCAGCATTACAACAAATCTTAAAAGAAGTTCACTAGCCAGAAAAGAGAAAAAAAAAAAAAAAAGGCTACAACTAGAAACAAGAAAATTATGAATGGGAAGGCACAGTGTAAAGGCAAACATACAGTAAATGTAGGAAATCATCCCCACATAAATATTGTATCAAATCTAGTAATCATGAGAAGAGCAAACAAAAGCAGGGTTTAGGAAATTTGTTTAATATTAAGAGAACAGCAACTTAAAACCACCTTGTATATATAGAGAGACTGCTATATCAAAACCTGATGGTAACTGCAAACCAAAGGCTTTCACACACAGGAGAGAAAGGAATCCAAACAACAGTAAAAATAGTTAACAAATTAACAAAAGAAAAAGACCTACAAAAACAAGTACAAAAGAAACAAACAAATTCAATAAGAACATAGATTCTGGTAATTACCTTAAATGTGAATGGGTTAAACGCCCCCAACCAAAGGACAAAGACTGAATGAATGAATACAAAAACAAGAGTCACACAGATGTGTCTATAAAGAGACCCACTTCAGATCTAGGGACACATACAGAAGGAAAGGGAGGGGACAAAAAATGTTCTCCATGCAATTTGAAATCAAGAGAGACCTGGAGCAGCACTACTAATAGCAAGCAAAATAGAGTTTAAATAAGACTGTATCAGGGACAAAGCTGTTACATGATTATCAAGGGACAATCCAAGAAAAAAGATATATCAATTGTAAATATTATGCACTCAGCATTGGAGCATTTGCTTTATATACTGAGGTGCTAACAGCCATAACAGGGATACTAGACCACCTTACCTGCCTCCTGAAAAACCTGCCTGCAGGTCAAGAAGCAACAGTTAGAGCCAGACATGGAACAATGGACTGGACCAAAATTGGGAAAGGAGTGTGTCAAGGCCCTATATTGTCAACCAGTTTGAAAGGAAAGTGAAAGTGAAAGCCGCTCAGTTGTGTCTGACTGTTTGTGACCCCACAGACTGTAGCCTGCCAGGTTCCTCTGTCCATGGAATTCTCCAGGCCAGAATACTGGAGTGGGTAGCCATTCCCTTCTTCAGGGTTACTTCCCAACTTCTCCATGGGATCTTCCCAACCCAGGTCTCCCACATTGCAGGCAAGTTCTTTACTGACTGAGCCACCAGAGATGCCCAAGAATAATGGAGCGGGTAGCCTATTCCTTCTCAGGGGATCTTCCAGACCCAGGAATCAAACCAGGGTCTCCTGCACTGCAGGCAGATTCTTTATCAGCTGAGCTCCCAGGGAAGCTCCCTCTGCTTATTAAAATTATATGCAGAGTACATCGTGCAAAATGCCAGACTGAATGAAGCACATGCTGGAATCAAGATTGCTGACAGAAACATCTATAACCTCAGATATGCAGATGATACCACACCTCATGGCAGAAAGTGAAGAGGAACTAAAGAGCCTCTTGAAGAAAGTGAAAGAGGAGAATGAAAAAGTTGGCTTAAAACACAATATTCAAAAAACTAAGATCATGGCATATGGTCCCATCAATTCATGGCAAATAGATGGAGAAACTGTGGAAACAGTGACACAATTTATTTTGTGGGCTCCAGAATCACTGTAGATGGTGACTGCAGCCATGAAATTAAAAGCACTTGTAAGAAAAGCTATAACAAGCCTAGACAGCATATTCAAAAGCAGAGACATTACTTTGCTGACAAAGGTCCAGCTAGTCAAAGCTATAGTTTTTCCAGTAGTCGATGTATGGAAGTGAGAGTTGGTCCATAAAGAAAGCTTAGCACTGAAGAATTGATGCTTTTGAACTGTGTTTTTGGAGAAGACTCTTGAGAGTCCCTTGGACTGATAGGAGATCAAACCAGTCAATCCTAAAGGAAATCAATCCTGAATATTCATTGGAAGGACTGATGCTGAAGCTGAAGCTCCAGTACTTCGGCCACCTGATGCGAAGCACTGACTCATTAGAAAAGACCCTGATGCTGGGAAAGTTTGAAGACAGGAGGAGAAGGGACTGACAGAGGATGAGATGGTTGGATAGCATCACTGACTCATTAGAAAAGACTCTGATGCTGGGAAAGCTTGAAGACAGGAGGCGAAGGGAATGACAGAGGATGAGATGGTTGGATAGCATCACTGACTCAATGGACATGACTTTGAGCAAGCTCTAGGTGATGGTGAAGGACAGGGAAGCCTGGCGTGCTGCAGTCCATGGGGTCTCAAAGAGTCAGACATGACTGAGTGATTTAACAACAACACCCATAAAGAAGAAATCAATAGTAACACAGGAATACTGGACAACTTGATACCTCAGCTTACATCAATGGGAAAATCATTTCAGAGAGAAAAGTAATAAGGAAACACAGGCCTCAAATGACACATTAGAGAAGGTGGACTTTGTATTTCTAGAGCCTTCTGTCCAAAGGCAGAAGAATTCACTCTTTTCAAGTGCTTGTGAAACCCTCTCCAGGATACATCTCATAATGGACCACAAAGCAAGCCTTGTTAAATTTCAGAAACTTGAAATCATATCAAGCATCTTTTCAGACCACAATACTATGAGGTTAGATATTGACTACCAGAAAAAAGTGTAAAAAGCCACAAGCAAGTAGATAATAAACAATGTACTACAAAACAATGCATAGATAATCTACAAGGACCTACAGGGAATTCTTTTCAACATGCTGTAATAACATATGCATATATATGTGAAAAAGGATATATATACATATATATATTTATTATATATATATATTTATTTATTATATATATATATATCACTTTGCTGTACACTTGAAACCAAGATAGCATTGTAAATCAACTATACTCCATTATAAAGTAAAAAGAATCCCAATTTATTCTTCCATCACCCTTCTTTAAAAACCAACTTATATAGTTAAATGTAATCCAACTGTATAAAATCCTATCAATGTACAAATTTGTTTTCTCAATGTTCCACTTCCATAAATGTACAGCTTTTGGTATCCATATTATTTTGTGCTGTTTTTATAGTTTTTGCCTCCTTGAAACACTGTTGCCTTCAAACATGGGAAAGAGCCAAGGCCACGTTGCTCCTGCGTCGAGCCCCTGGTGGTCTAGTGGTTAGGATTTCTGGTTTCCATCCCAGTTATTGTTTTTGTTGTTGTTTAGTCAATCTATCCTGTCTGACTCTTTCGAGACCCTGTGGACCATAGCCTGCCGGGCTCCTCTGTCCATGGAATATCCCAGTCACAAATACCGGAGTGGATTGTCCTTTCCTTCTCCAGGGGATCTTCCCACCCCAGCAATCAAACCCAAATCTCCTGCATTGCCAGGTGGATTCTTCACTGCTGAACCACTGGGTCTCCCCATTCATCCAGGCTACCCAGGTCCAATTCCTGGTCAGGAAACTAAGATCGCTCCTACGAATCCCTCACTGCTGTCTCTCTGAGATCCCATTTGTCACCTTTCAAAGTGAGCCACTGCTAGCCAGAGGGAGCATTATCTCACAAACTGAGAAGGGTGGCACTATAGCTGCCCGATGTCCACTCTCTTGGAAGGAGAAAACAAAAGTAGGAGAGGACAGAGAGGGGGGAAGTGAAGAGAAATCAGGAGAGGGAAAAGGACACAGGGAGGGGGGACTAGTGCCTGAATGAGGATCCTGTGGCCCCCTGGAGCCAGGAAGGCAGACTTACAAGATGTGGTGAGGCTGAAACAAGAGGTTCCAGCAGCTGCTTGTCACCCACGGGGAAGCTGCATTCAGTGGTCACAGAGGTGTCCAGGTCCTCTTCTGAGAAGGGGATGGTGGTCCTTTATTGATGCTACAAAGAATGCTACCTACCAGGGTAGTTGGCCTCCCTAATAGAAATTGATATGAAACCAGGCAAGAAAATCAGGCAAGGCTTTACTGAGACTTGTGCTGCAGAAAAGAAAGCAAAAACAAGTAGGTGCCCTCTTGCTCACTCCCTATGGGGGCTGGGGGGTGTTTCTTATATGAGATGAAGATAGGGGTGCACCCAGGAGTCAGGCCAAAGGGGTGGCATAGGTGGTCGGCCCATCCCCTCGGTGGTCCTATGTGCGGGGGGGGCATGTGTAGCCCCCTGCCTTTGCACCCAGTTCCCCAGACGTGTCAGTTGGGGTTTTGGTCTTTTTGTATGTTGTTCATCATTTGCCCCAACTGCACATGCACACAGCTATTTTTAGTCCCTTATAGTTTTCTTGCATTTTGTTGCTGGAGGAGACATTTGTCTAAGTGCAAGCAATGCAGCAAAAGGCACTGAGTTCTAGTTTGTGTCAGTGCTAAAAAAGAGAACAAACATTAAAAAAAAAAAAGTAAAAGCAAGCTTATGTTCACTTCAAAGCTATATGTTTTAAAACAAAATACTGCAGTGTGTTTTCACCAGGGAGCTCTTAGTGTTCCCTGCTTCATTTTAGTCATGAGAAGAGTTGCCATCTGGCCATTTCAAATGTATGGAGTTTGTGCTTCTATATATAAGTGACAGCATATGGAAAGGGAGGCTTGTGATTAAGTACATATTCCTAGAAATACTTAGATAATTTATTCCTTTCAGAATGCATATTATCTGCCTTATCAAACACTACTTGTAACTTCTAAAAAAAATAAGGAAAATATGGAGTCATAGATCAAGAATGTGCTTTTCAAAATTTAACCTGTTAAATAGATGCTTTTTAATATAACTAAACATGAATGCAGCTCAATAATAAAAGAATCCCAATCAAAAATGGGCAGGGTTCAGGATGGTGGGACATTTGTATACCCATGACTGATTCATGTCACTGTATGGCAAAATCCACCACTTACTGTAAAGTAATTAACTTCTAATTAAAATTAATTAATTAAAAATATTTTTAAATGGGCAGACAACCTAAATAGACATTTCTCCAAAGAACACATACAGGTGGCCAAAAGACACATGAAAATATGTCCAGTATCACTAGTTATTAGACAAATTCACATCAAAACTACAATGAGGTACCACTTCACCCCAGTTAGAAAAGCCATCATCAAAAGCATCTATAAACATGCTGGAGTTGGTCACAGTCAGACAAGACTGAGTGAACTGAACTGAAACATGCTGGAGAGCCAGTGGACAAAAAGAATCCTCATGCACTGTTGCTAAGAGTGTAAATTGATACAACCACCATGGAAAACAGGATGGAGGTTCTTTAAAAACTAAAAGTAGAACTACCATATGACCCAGCAATCCCACTACTGGGCATATACCCAGAGAAAACCATAATTCAGAAAGATACACGCACTTCGGTGTCCATGGTAGTGCTGTTTACAATAGGCAAGACATGGAAGCAACCTAAGTGTCCATTGACAGAGGAATAGATAAAAAAGATGTGGTGCGTGTATATACAATGCAGTATTACTCAGCCATAAAAAATAAATGAAATTGGGTCATTGGTAGAGACATGGATGGGCCTCAAGTCTGTCACAGAGAGTAAAGTCAGAAAGAGAAAAATAAATATTGTATATTAATGTGGATAAGTGGAATCTAGAAAAGTGGTATAAGTGATCTTATCTGCAAAGCAGAAATAGAGACACAGATGTAGAGAACAAATGCATGGATACCAAGGGGAAACAGGCCGTGGGATATTGGGATTGACACATTTACACTATTGATGCATGTATAAAATAGGTAAGTAATGAGAACATACTGTATAACACAGGGACATCTATTTAATGCATTGTGGTGACTTTAAGGGAAAGGAAGCTCCAAAGGGAGAACATGCATATATATATATGTATGCATGTTATGTGTGTGTGTGTGTGTGTGTATGTGTGTGTATATGTATATTTAATATATATATATACATATGTGTGTATATATATATATATATATATATGCATGCATATATGTGTGTGTGTGTGTGTGTATGTATATATATAGGCAGGCTCCCCTGGTGGCTCAGATGGTAAAAAAAAATCTGCCTGCAATACAGGAGACCTGGGTTCAATCCCTGGGTCAAGTAGATGCCCTAGAGAAGGGAACAGCTACCCCCTACAGTATTCTTGCCTGGAGAATTCCATGGACAGAGGAGGCTGGCAGACTACATTCTATGGGGTAGCGAGGATTCAGACGTGACTGAGCAACTTTCATGCACTTCATATATATATATATATATATATGACTGACTTACGTTGCTGTACAGCAGAAACTAACACAACATTGTAAAGCAACTATAATCCAGTAAAATAAATGTTTAAACAATTAAATAAACTTGTACCCATTTTTTAACCTCTCCTATGCCAAGAGCTACTGATAATAAATTAAAACTTTGAAAGGTGTTATTATCCTAAAAGATGATGCTCTGAAAGTGCCGCACTCAATATGCCAGCAAATTTGGAAAACTCAGCAGTGGTCACAGGACTGGAAAAGGTCAGTTTTTATTTCAATCCCAAAGAAAGGCAATGCCAAAGAATGTTCAAACTACCACACGATTGCATTTATATTACACACTGGCAAAGTAATGCTCAAAATTCTCCAAGCCAGGCTTCAACAGTTCATGAACCATAAACTTCCAGATGTTCAACCTGGATGTAGAAAAGGCAGAGGAACCAGAGATCAAATTACCAATATCCACTGGATCATTGAAAAAGCAAGAGAGTTCCAGAAAAACATCTGCTTTATTGACTATGCCAAAGCCTTTCACTGTGTGGATCATAACAAACTGTGGAAAATTCTTAAAGGGATGGAAATACCAGACCATCAGGTATTTCTCAGGACCTGTCTCCTGAGAAACCTGTATGCAGGTCAAGAAGCAACTGTTAGAACCAGACATAGAACAATGGACTAGTTCCATTTTGGGACAGCAATATGTCAAGGATGTATATTGTCATCCTGCTTATTTATATGAAGATAACATCATGCAAAATGCTGGGCTGGATAAAGCACACACTGGAATCAAAACTGCAGGGAGAAATATCAATAACCTCAGATACGCAGATGACACCACCTTTATGGCAGAAAGTGAAGAAGAAGCAAAGAGCCTCTTGATGAAAGTGAGAGAGTGAAAAAGTTGGAAAACTCAACATTCAAAACACAAAGATCATGACATCTGGTCCCATCACTTAAGTGACAAATACATGGGGAAACAATAGAAACAGTGACAGACTTTATTTTGGGGGGCTCCAAAATCACTGCAGATGGTGACTGCAATCATGAAATTACAAGATGCGTGGTCCTTGGAAGAAAAGTTATGACCAACCTAGAAAATATATTAAAAAGCAGAAACATTAGTTTGCCAACAAAGGTCCATCTAGTCAAAGCAATACTTTTTCCAGTAGTGAGTTGGACTATAAAGAAAGCTGAGTGCCAAATAATTGATGCTTTTGAACTGTGGTGTTGAAGAAGACTCTTGAGAGTCCCTTGGATGGCAAGGAGATCAAACCAGTCATTCCTAAAGGAAATCAGTCCTGAATATTCATTGGAAGGACTGATGCTGAAGGTGAAACTCCAATACTTTGGCCACCAGATGCAAAGAACTGACTCATTTGAAAAGACTCTAATGCTAGGACAGATTGAGGGCAGGAGGATAAGGATGTGGAAGTGATGGACAGAGAAGCCTGGCATGCTGCAGTCCATGGGTCTCAAAGAGTGAGACTGAGTGACTGAACTGAACTGATAAAGTAAATAGTAGATGCAAGTTTTCAATGAATATTTTAAAGTAGAGACATAGGTGGGGAAAATGATTTAATAGGACAAAAGTTGTAACAACTAAAATATAGGAAAAAGAAACATGTTGAAAGGAGAAACCATCATCCTACAGAAGCCTAAAAAAAACAAAAACTTTGACCTTAGAACTGATAGGCCAGATAAGGCAAAAGACTGGAGAATATATTGAAATGTATGGAACAGCTATTTCCCCTTTCAGCTCTGCACATGTGCCTATATACAGGCCAAAAAATAGGGATTTATTCTTTAGAGGAGTTACATTGGAGGGAGAAAATTTGAAAACCTGAATGGTCGTATCTTCCCTCTCACCCCAGATATATTAATAGATCACTTATATCCTTGTTAGTCTTCCAAACAGCCTCCTCAAATATCAATAAGAAAATTTGAAAAAAAAATTATGTTAACAGATATAACACAAGAAACAGTGGGAAAAAATTTAAACCCTCCAGGTAATACAACATATTAAGAAAAGCAGTGGCAATATGCTGTATTAAAGGGCCTATCACAGTAAAAGAAATTCTTTGAAATTAAAAGTATGGTAGCTAATTTCTAGAATATATATTTAAAGCTAGGTTAGAAAATGCACAGAGCACTATAGTCAACATTTGTAATAATTTAATAAGAGACAAGAATCATAAAAATAATATGTATATTTATATACATATATGAATTTAAATGTGTATATATATATATATATATTTGGAGAAGGAAATGGCAGTCTACTCTGGTATTTTTGCCTGGGAAATCCCATGGACAGAAGAGCCTGGAGGGCTAGAGTCTGTGGGTCCACAGATAATCAGAAACAACTAAGCATATATTTATATATAACTGAATCACTTTGCTGTATACCTGTAACTAAGACAACATTGTAAATCAACTATACATCAATTTAGAAAAAAACAGTAAAAGAAAAATCACACAAAGAGAAGGAAAATGTAAAAGATTGAAATTAGGAAAAAAATATTCAAGACATTGAAATGAAGGATCCAACATTTCTCTTCTAGCTATTTCAGATAGGAGAAACATTTTTATACAAAATACAATATTTTAGATTGTTCTTGAATGAAAGTGTTTCCAGATTAAAGTATATATCAAGTCCCCAGTGAATTAAGAGACTCTAAGGACACAATATTCCATAATTCAGAATGTGATAGATAATAGCCAAGAGCATTAAAATCAGAAACAAAAATTGCAAATATATATTAGTGAAACTCAGAATGACTCTAGCATTTTTCCCAATAATACTGAAAAGTAAAAACATTTAGGATGGTATCATTAAGGAAATGCATTTTAAGCTAAAAAGCTATTTCTGACTAGACTGCCAATCTAGTGTGAGGAGAAAATGACACAAAATGACTAAAAGAAGTATTGCCTTATACTTCATCTCCAGTGAGACTACTGGAGAATGTCAGACCCACACTAGAGCTTTATTCTGGATAATACCACTTCCCACTCTCTGCAAAGCTTTAATTACTTCCTTTTCTCTATCCAACTGTTTAATTTCTCGTTCAGCACTGGTACTTATTTTAAAATGGCTCGACTCCATAGGCAAATTTGATTCAGATACTGTGTCCCCAGGATTATTCAGTAAAGAAAGTGCTTAGATCAACCATCTAGAGAAATTCTTTACTCATGGTGGGTGTCAGATAGATTCATATATATTCACAGTGGACATGAATCACATTTAATGAAAAAAAAATGCTATTTTTATCAAAGTACCATTACCCTGTTTCCATGATCACAGGAGTATTCAGACAAAAATGTAGTTTTGTCTGTGACTTACCGAAACAACTATTACAGTCAGCTTTATATAATACATTTGTTTATAAGTTAATAAATTGAAATCCTTGTTTATAAATATATGTGAAAAAAAAAACAAACTTACGAATGATAATTTTTCAACTATTTTCTCAATTTTTACTTTAAAAATTTTAAATAGTTTCAACTCATTGAATTTACATTTTTATCATCCACTGTTCAGTGAAAAGCAGAGACATTACTTTGCCAACAAAGGTCCATCTAGTCAAAGTTGGTTTCTCCATTAGTCATGTATGGATGTGAGAGCTGGACTATAAAGAAAGTTGAGCGCTGAAGAATTGATGCTTTTAAACTGTGGTGTTGGAGAAGACTCTTGAGAGTCCCTTGGACTCCAAGGAGATCAAACCAGTCAATCCTAAAGGAAATCAGTCCTGAATATTCATTGGAAGGACTGATGCTGAAGCTGAAACTCCAGTACTTTGGCCACCAGATGCAAAGAACTGACTTACTGGAAAAGATCTTGATGCTGGGGAAAATTGAAGGCAGGAGAAGAGGATGACAGAGGATGAGATGGATGGCATCACCGACTTGATGGACATGAGTGTGAGCCCACTGCCACTGTGGGCTCCAGGGATGCGCACAAGCTGCTACCACCGCCGAGAACTCTGGAAGTGGGCACCCAACCACCACATCTGCACACCTGCAACAAGGGCGACATGGCCAGCACACACCAAGAAAAATGGCAGGAGGCATTCACACTACAAACAGCCTTCACACCAAAAATATTAAACCCACACATGCTCCACCCATGCTCAGTCCCTGGGTCAGGAAGATCCCCTGTGAGGAGGGCACAGCAACCCACTCTAGTCTTCTTGCCTGGAGAATTCCGTGGGCAGAGGAGTTTGGCAGGCTACAGTCCATGGGGTCACAAAGAGTCACACACAACTGAGTAATATTTTGACTTTCACTTTCTTTCCATACATGTTAGAGAGGCTGCCACATATATATAAAACCCTCAAAGACCACAGTAGATAGTTGTTTCTCCTAAACTTACAGAGTAAGAGAAATAAGTAAAATGAAGATGCAGAGGAACAACTGAGTTACAAGACCAAGAAACTTCCCCTGAAAGAACAATTAACAGACCTCTTCAGTCTAACAGGCCCTGATTTCACAAAAGAAATAATGAAAATACTTAAGGAATTAAGAAAGTCTATTGGCAGAAAGGCAGACTGCTATAAAAAGAACTATCAATGTAAATTATAAAGAGGAGTTAAGAAAAATTAGAAAACTAATTTGTCAAAATGAAAACTGAGCTAAAAGCAATGAATAACAATGAATCATGCAGAAGCATGAATAAATGATCTGAAAGATATAATAGTGGAAATAACCCAAACAGAACAGCAGACACGAAATTAGATTTAAAAAATGAAAAGCAAAGTATGAGACCTCTGGGATAGCATAAAGCATGCCCATCTACTTATAATAAGGACCCCAGAAGAGGAAGAGAGAGAAAAGGAGATAAAAAATGTATTTGAAGAAAATATGGCTGAAAACTTCCCCAAACTAAAGAAGAAGGTGGAAACCTAGGTACAGAAAGCACAGAGGGCCCCAAATAAGACAAACTCAAACAGACCTACACCAGGAAATATTTTAATTAAAATGGAAAAACTTAGAGGATTCCCAAGGCAACAAGAGGAAAGTAAAGAGTTAATTACAAGAGAACTTTTGTAAGTTATCAGCTGATTTCTCTACAGAAATGTTGCAAGCCAGAAGGAAGTAGAAAGATATATTTAAAATCTTAAAAGGGAAAAATATACAACCTAGAATACTCTCTATGTAGCAATATTATGAGAATAGGAGAGATAAAAAGAGTTTCTCAGACAAGCAGAAACTAAAAGAATTCAGCAATACTAAACCTGTCCTAAAAGAAATATTAAAAGATTTTCTCTAAACTGAAAAGAAGAATCTATAGGAAAGATAAAATCACAACTTGAAAGTAAATCATTTAGATAAGCTCATACACAGGTTTTAAAAATCAATATATTTTTGTGAAAACAATGATAACCACAATGAATGGCGAAAGGATATACATGAAGACATGAAGGAAGATATCAAAATCATAAAATGTGGGGAAGGAGAGTAACAAAATGTAGATTCTATTATGTTTTAAAGTATTTCTAGAAGGTGTTTATGTCTATATGACTATCAGTCTAAAGCAAGTAGCTTTAGGAAGGGGATAGACTACTTGAAAAATAAGGTAACCAGAAATCAAAAACATAAAATAGATTCACAGAAACCACAAAGAAGAAAATACAAGCAGGAAATAAAAAGAAATCATCAAATCATAAAAAAGAAAACTTAAAGGTACAAGGAAGAAACTCAGAGTCCACAGGAAAACAAGG
The DNA here is from genome assembly GCA_007570785.1 of Antilocapra americana. Taxonomy (NCBI): domain Eukaryota; kingdom Metazoa; phylum Chordata; class Mammalia; order Artiodactyla; family Antilocapridae; genus Antilocapra; species Antilocapra americana. Next base: position 340,660 of record ML660213.1, on the reverse strand, counting down.
TTTAAAATGGAAATAAATACATATATCTTCAATGTCAATGGGCTAATATTCTAAATCTCCTGTAAATGTGTTATCATACTTTCATAATTTATGAGAAAAAAAATAAAATGTCAATTGGCTAAATGCTCCAATCAAAACACAACAGCACATTGGATTGAAAAAAAAAAGAACCTATAATATACCTCCTCCAGAGACCAACTTAAAGGCAAAGACACACACACAGATTCAAAGTATAGGAATAGATAAAGATATTTCATGTAAACAGAAGAGACAAAAACAAGAGTCACAATATTCATATCAGACAAAACAGACTTTAAAACAAAGGGCATAGAAAAAGGTAAAGAGGACATTATATAATGATAAAATAATAAGAGAGTTTTAAACTCATTAAGATATATGCCCCTAATACAGGGGCACCCAAATACATAAAATGGTAACAGACAAAAAGGCAAAAATTGACAGGAATACAATAATAGAAGGAGACTTCAACATCCCACTCACATCAATGGACAGATTTTCTAGACAGAAAATCAATAAGGCAGGAGAGATCCTTTATGATAAAATAGGACAGTTAGACTTAATTGATTGGATTTTATGAACAAAAAACTCAGAATATACATTATTTTCAATTGCACATGAAACATTCCCTAGGACTGATGACATATCAGGGAACAAAAGAAGCTCTAGCAAATTTAAAAGAGTATAGAAATTATCTCAAGCATCTTTTCTGGCCATAATGACATGAAACTAGAAATAACCACAAAAAGAAATGAGGAGGAAAAAATGATTACATGGATATTAAGCAACATCCTACTTTAAAAAATAAAAGCATCAATGATAAAATCAAAGAGGAAATTTAAAAATACCTTGAGGCAAATGACAATGAAAACACACATACAATATCTCTAGGCTGTATTGAAAGCATTCTTGGAGGGAAGTTTATAGTGATATAGACTTTCTTCTAAAGACAATAAAAATCTCAAACAACCTAACTTACTACTTAAAAGAATTAGACAAAAAGAAAGAAAGAAAGAAAAATCAGAAAGAAGGAATAATAAAGATCAGAGAGGAAATAAAGAGTTTTTTAAAGGAGAAAAAAAATCACAAAACCAAGAACTGGTTCTTTGATAGAACAAAAAAAATTGACATACCTCTGACTAGGCTCACCATGTATAAAATAGAGAGAACCCAAATAAAATAAGAAGTGAAAAAGGAGACATAACAACAAATATTGCAGAAACAGACAACCCAGAAAAAATGGACAAGTTTCTAGAAATATAGAGCCCAACAACATTGAATCAAGAAGAAATAGATAATTTGAACAGACTAAACATCAGAAGTGAAATAGAATCTGTAATTAAAAAAAAAATTCCTTACAAACAAACAAAAGTCCCAGACCATGTGGTTTCACTGGCAAATTCTACCAAACATTAAAAAAAGAATGTATACTGATCCTTCTCAATCTTTTTCAAAACATTGGAATATTCCCAACAACGTTCTATGAAGCCACCATCAGCCTGACATCAAAACCAAAGACACCACTAAAAAAGAAAATTACAGGCCAATATCTTTAGGGAATATAGATGTAAAAATTCTCAACAAAATATTAGCAAACCAAATCTGACAACACATAAAAAGATTATGTACCACAACTAAGCTGTATTTATCTCAAGTCACAAGGATAGTTCACATATGCAAATCAATGACATACACATCAAAAGTAGACAAAAAACACATGATCATCCTAACTGATACAGAAAAAGCATTTGACAAAATTCAACATCCATTAATAACAACTCTTACCAAAGTGAGTATAGAGGTAATATATTTCAGCACAATAAAAACTATGACAAACCCACAGCCAGTATAGTATTCAACAATGAAAAGCTGAAATCCTTCCTGCTAAAGTCTAGAACAATGCCAGGGTCGCTATTCTCCCCTCTTCTATTCAACATAGTGTTGGAAGTCTTGGCTGCAGCAATCAGACAGGAAAGAGAAGTGTACGGCATCCAAACTGGAAGGGAAAAGGCAAACTTATCATTAAATGCAGATGACATGATACTATCTATTGAAAACCCTAAAAACTCCACACAAAACTACCAGAACTGATAGACAAATTTAGCAAGGTAGCAGGATACAAGATTAATATACATAAATTGGTTGCATTTATTTATACTAGCAATGAAATATCCCAAAGGGAAAGTTAACAAACACAAAAATCTTTTAAAATTGCACCCCTACCAAACTAAAATATTTGGGAATAAACCTGACCAAGAAGATGAAAGACATATACTGAGAACTATAAAATTTTAATAAAGGAAATTGATGGTGATTCAAAGAAATGGAACAATAGCCCATGCGCTTGGATTGGTCGAATTAATAGTTAAAATGGCCACACTATCCAATGCAAACTACAGATTTAGTGAAATTTCTATTAAATTACCCATGACATTTCTCACAGAACTAGAATAATCCTAAAATTTAAATGGAACCATAAAAGACATAGAAATGTTCACAAGGGATTTGATTTATGTCATACCTAAATGGCCTAATGATTTTCCCTACTTTCTTCAGTTCAAGTTTGAATTTTGCAATAAGGAGTTCAAGATCTGAGCCACAGTCAGCTTCAGGTCTCATGATCTGACCAGTCAGTCTCTGGCTGTATACAGCTTCTCTGTCATCAGATGCAAAGAATATAATCAGTCTAATTTCAGTGTTGACCTTCTGGTAATATCCATATGTAGAGTCATCTGTTTTGTTGGAAAAGTGTTTGCTATGATCACTGTGTTCTCTTGGCAAAACTCTGTTAACTTTTGCCCTACTTCATTTTGTACACCAAGTCTAAACTTGCCTGTTACTCCAGGTATCTCTTGACTTCCTTCTTTTGCATTCCAGTCTGCTATGATGAAAAGGACATCTTTTTTGGTATTAGTTCTAGAAGGCCTTGTAGGTCTTCATAGAACTGTTCAAATTTAGCTTCTTTGACATTAATAGTTGGGGCATAGACTTAGATCACTGTGATATTGAATGGTTTGCCTTGGAAGCAAATTGAGATCATTCTAGTATTTTTGAGATTGCTCTCAAACACTGTACTTCAGACTCTTTTGTTGACTATGAAGGCTACTCCATTTCTTCTAAGGGATTCTTGCCCACAGTAGTAGGTATAATGGTAATCTGAATTAAATTCACCGATCCTCATCCGTTTTAGTTTACTGATTCCTGAGATGTCTATGTGGCGGCAACAAATAGATTCAAGGGATTACACCTGGTAGATAGAGTAGCTGAAGAATTATGGATGGAAGTTCACAATATTATGAAAGAGGTGGTGTCCAAAACCATACCCAAGGAAAAGAAATGCAAGAAGGCAAAATTGTTGTCTGAGGCAACCTTACACATAGCTGAGAAAAGAGAAGCAAAAGGCAAAGTAGAAAGAGAAAGATATACCCAACTGAATGAATAGTCCAGAGAATAGCAAGGAGAGACAAGAAAGTCTTTGTAAGTGAACAGCACAAAGAAATAGAGGAAAAACAATAGAATGGGAAAGACTAGAGATCTCCTCAAGAAGACACCAAGGGATCATTTCATGCAAAGATGGGCACAATTAAGGACAAAAATGGTATGGACCTAACAGAAGCAGAAGATATTAAGAAGTGGTGGCAAGAATATACACAAGAACTACACAAAACATGTCTTAAACCTGATAACCACAATGGTGTAGTCACTCATCTAGAGCCAGACATCCTGGAGAGTGAAGTCAAGTGGGCCTTAAGCAGCATTACTATGAACAAAGCTAGTAGAGGTGATAGAATTCCAGATGAGCTATTTCAAATCCTAAAAGATGATGCTGTGAAAGTGCTGCACTCAATATGCCAGAACATTTGAAAACTCCAGTAGCCATAGGACTTGAAAAGGTCAATATTCTTTCCAATCCCAAAGAAAGGCATTGCCAAAGAATGTTCAAACTACCATACAGTTGCACTTATTTCACACTTTAGCAAGGTAATAATCAAAATCCCTCAATCTAGTCTTCAACAGTACGTGAGCCAAGAACCTCCAGATGTACAAGCTGGATGTCAAAAAGGCAGAGGAACCAGAAATCAAATTGCTAACATCTTAATCACAGAAAAAGCAAGGGAATTCCAGAAAAACATCTACTGACTCATTGACTATGCTAAAGCTTTTGACTATGTGAATCACAACAAGTTGTGAAAAATTCTTAAAGAGATGGGAATACCAGGCCACATTAACTGCCTCCTGATAAGCCTGTATCCAGGTCAAGAAGCAACGGTTAGAAACAAACATGAAACAGCAGACTGGTTCAAAGTTGGGAAAGGAGTATGTCAAGGATGTATATTGTCACCCTGCTTATTTAACTTATATGAACAATGCATCATGCAAAATGCCTGGCTGGATGAAGCACAAGCTGGAATCAAGATTACTGGGAGAAATATTAACAACCTCAGATATGCAGATGATGCTTTCTAATGGCAGAAATCAAGGAGAAATAAAAGATTCTTGATAAGGGTGAAAGGAGTGAGTGAGAAAGCTGGCTGAAAACTCAACATTCAAAAAACAAAGATCATGGCATCCAGTCCCATCACTTCATGATAAACAGAGGGGAAAAATGGAAACAGCGATAGATTTTATTTTCTTGGGCTCCTAAATCACTTTAGACAGTGACTGCAGCCATTTAATTAAAAGATGCTTGCTCCTTGGAAGAAGAGTTATGACAACTTTAAACAGTGTATTAAAAATAAGAGATGCCACTTTTCTGACAAAGACTCTTTACGTCAAAGCTATGGCTTTTCCAGTAGTCAGGTATGGATGTGAGAGTTGGACCAGAAAGAAGGCTGAACACCAAAGAAATGATGCTTTCGAACTCTGGTGCTGAAGCAGACTCTTGAGAGTGCTCTGGACAGCAAGGAGATCAAACCAATCAATCATAAAGGAAATCAACCCTGAATATTTATTGGAAGGACTAATACTGAAGCTTGAATACTTTTGCCACTTGTTGTGAAGAACTGACTCATTGGAAGAGACCCTGATGCTGGAAAAGATTGAGGGTAGGAGAAAGGGGTGACAGAGGATAAGATGGTTGGATGGCATCACGGACTCAATAGACTTGAGTCTGAGCAAACTCAGGGAGATAGTGAAGGATAGGGAAGCCTGGTGTGCTGCAGTTAATGCGATCCTAAAGAGTTGGACATGACTTAGCGAATCAACATCAAGTATACTTCAATAAAAGAACTGTATATTTAAAAAATAATTTATGTACAGTTTGTACATAATTTATGTTAAGTTTGTACTGAGATGTACAACAAGCCAAATTATTTTTTTTCACTATGTAAATGGCTGTGCTGTATTCCACACTTACTAGTGGCAAGTGAGGCAATTAATTTATTTCTGTAATGTTGTGATGAAATATCTATCAGATTTGAAAATTTTCTAATTTGAGATTTCTTCTCTCTTTATAAATACATATATTTTTGTACTTAATTATAATTTTGTATTACTATATGTCACTGTATGTGACACTTGAATTGAATTTCAGTTTTTTCAATTGGAGTATAGTTGCTTTGGGGCTTCTCTGGTGGCTCACAGGTAAAGAATCTTCATGCCAATGCAGGAGATGTGGGTTCAGTCCCTGGGTCAGGAAGATTCCCCTGGAGGAGGAAATGGCAACCCAATCTAATATTCTTGCCTGAGAAATCCCATGAACAGAGTAGCCTGGCATGCTACAGTTCATGAGGTCTCAAAGATTTGGACACAGTGTAGTGACCAAACAACAACAAATAGTTGCCTTACACTGTCATGTTAGTTTCTGCTGTATGGCAAAATAAAGCAGCCACATGTATACATGTATCCCCTCCTCCTTGGATTTCCTCCCATTTAGGTCATCAGAGAGCACTGAGTAGAGTTCTCTGTCACACAGCAGGTTCCTGTTAGGTGTCTGTTTTATACATAGTAGTGTGTCTATGTCAGCCCCAGTCTCCCAATCCATCCCACCCACTCCTCTCTTGGCAACCATGCATTTTTTCTCTACGTCTGTCTGTTTCTGCTTATCAAATACATTAATCTATGCCATTTTTATCGATTCCACATATATGCATTAATACATGTAAACTGAATTTTAAAGGAGCAATAGGAGGCAGCCAGGTTAAGAAGAAAGAAGATGGTACTTCAGCCAGGGCTGTGTTGAAGGGCACAGAGGCATAAGACAGAACACCGTACCTGAAGAACTGCATGTAAAATTGTGTACAAGCACATGTCTCTGTCTTTTGAAATAAAAGGCTTTAACTTTAGCCTCCCAGGCCTCCTCCCCTCATTCTCAAAAGGCTGGCTCAAGAAGTAATCATTAGGAAATGTGAAGATGTAGAAGCAAAGAATAACTGTCAGGCTTGGGAATTGGTAACAGTTTAGAGTATAATTCTGCCACACATCACAATCATGGAATACCCAGTTCCCCAAAAGATAAAGGCTTGACACACATTCCTAAAATGTGGGTCTACAGGAAGCAGACCCACCCCAGATGAAAACTGGTAATCACAATCACACAGACCCTAGACTGACTGAAACTAGGTTGATGATGCTTGAAACTTCACCTGGGTGTCTACCAATCTGAGAATTGTATGCAAGCTGATCACACAACCTGCAATTCCCTCGCTTTTAAAACCTCTTCCCTGAAAGCTGTTGGGGAGTTTGGGCTTTTCAGCATAAGATGCCCATTCTCCTTGTCTGGTATTTGCATAAACACTTTATATTCCTTCACCGTAGCCACGTGTCAGCTGATTGACTTTATTGCACACAGGTAGGCTGACAGGAGTTTGGTTCAGTAATGTATGTAGCTCCACATTGCTGAAACATAACATTTGTCTTTAGTTTTAATGTTTCATTTCTGCAGTTGCAGACTTATTACATTAGTATTGTGTTAGAATTTTGAAATATTTTAAACAATGGCATTATAAGCCCCTGAAACTTCTTTGGTGTGGTGCTCAGTCACTCAGTCGTGTCCAACAATTTGCAACCCCATGGACTGCAGCATGCCAGGCTTCCCTGTTCTTTACTATCTCCCAGAGTTTGCTCAAATTCCTGTCCATTGAGTTGGTAATACTATCTTAGTTATAATTTATAATTTTATCAATTATTCTTTGTTATCTGCTGTACACACAGTTGAGTGCTTAACTCAATTCAGATAATGCAAAGCCTTTGATCCAAAAAATGCATCAAGACAAAGCCTGAGATAATAAGTCCATAGTGAATCTGAAAACATTAAGTTTTTTAAGGATATTGTTATCTTTTTATCTGTGTTTCTTCTGCTGGCAAAGTTTTGTTTTTTATAAACTGCAGATATATCAACTGGAGTTATTTTTTTTCCTCTCTGATTTTTCCTGAGAACTTTCTTAAGTTTTTTTTTTTTTTCATTTCAATTTTGGTCTTGTGCCCAGATGCTAACTTGTAAAAGTTAAACAAATCAATACAAGGCTTTCTTTGAATAGTCTAACTTGGAGTTATCAAGAAGGGAATAACTAAGATAAGAGCTACTTCCTTGCCCTCCAAAAAACAAGTATTTTTTGATTCTGACTTCTGCTTTTTCAGTGTTTTATATATTATGTATAGAACCTACTCAGATTTTTTTTTCAAAGAGTGAACCTATAGGACTTTGTTAAAATTTAACTGATTTTGTCCCATTAGATATTAAAATTGACCATGCCTCTTTATTTCTCCATTCCATGTGTTTTGACCTTGAGTTCACTTTTAAAGATACTCCTGCCAGAGATTCAGAGTACATCAAAAAATAGGTTGAATTTTTTAATAGCAATTTCATCACAAATGAATTTCACATTATTCTATCAAGAGTTAAATGAAAAAATAAAACTTTGATGTTCATAGTAGGAAAGACAAGAGTTTTATCTTCCAATGGCCTCCTGCAGAGCATGCTTAAATTAATGCATTTGTAATATGGAGCATAACGTCATCTGTGTTCTGCACAACTGCATCTTGGCTGTAGATGATTGCACTGTGGGATGTGAGAAGGAATTTTGAAATGAGCAGCCTGTTTCTTGCAGATAAGTTTATGTGGCCTCCTTTCATCATGAAAAGAAGTTAAGATAATAGCGATCCTATAAACAAAATGTAAAATTTCAAATCTACTCTTGGTTCAAATGGCTTTCAGTCTGGATTCAGGATGATCACAATGGACTGTGTGAATCTGTACTTCACCAAGTTCAGGCAAACTATTCAGAATGTTTTAAAGAAGATCTATAACTTGTAGTATGTTTGCAAATGGTTTTATAATTTGGCATATGCACATAAACACTTAAATAGTTGATGTTAATATAGATGTCAATATGTGAAAGTCACTCCATCATGTCTGACTCTTTATAACACCATGGACTGTAGTCCGTGGAATTCTCTAGGCCAGACTACTGGAGTGGGTAGCCTTTCCCTTTTCCAGGGGATCTTCCCAACTCAGGGATTGAACCCAGGTCTCCCGCATTACTGGTGGATTCTTTACCAGCTGAACCACCAGGGAAGCCGAAGAATACTAGAGTGGGTATCCTATCCCTTCCCCAGCAGATCTTCCTGACCCAGGAATAGAACTGGGGTCTCCTGCATTGCAGGCACATTCTTTACCAACTGAGCTATCAGAAAAGTCTGGTAGTTATCAGGACATCAAAATAATGAAGGTCAAAATATTCAATTTGAGAAGGTACACAAAATATTTTCCCATCCAACAGTTTTCATGACTAAAATAGTTATGTTGTGCAGTTTTAACAATAACATAGAATATGTGTGTGAGAGATGGAGAGGGTGGGGAGGGTTTAATAACAGGGGAAAATCCCAGAGCTAAGAGTAAGTTCCAACATCCTTATACTGTAACTAGTCCCACTTACGCATTCAGCCTCTTTCTATTCTTAATCATTATGCCCTAAGACAAGCATGCCCCGAGAAATCTTCTTTCTTAAAAAAAAAAAAAAAAAAAAACACAGAGTAAAAGAGAAGTTATTATTGGGCAGAGTATTGTCTCGATATGGCAGTCTCCATGACTCAGGTACCAAGATTAATTTCCTTTTTGAACCTTTCTTCCTGTTACTGTTGCTGAACACCTGCCTAAATGTCTGATCTTTGAGGTTCTGACTTCCTGAGACCTGGCCCTGCTATAGTCATCTTCTGCCTGTAGTTTCCTGGTGGGAAAATGACAAGTCAGAATGACCCTTTATCCCTTAATGTTTGTTCTGCTGTTGGCTTTCTGCCATACATTGACTCTCGCAAATATAGACTTCCTGGATGCTAAGAGCTACCGACTTTTTAACCAACTTCACATTTCTCTGAATGTAAAGACTAATGGATACTTCTCTTTAGTTTCAGTCATTCCAAATAAATTTGGATTTTCTCTACAGCGTTCCTAATCCTACAATCCTCCATGTTGTATCTACATTAGCACATCAGATGGTTCAGCGTTCACTATACTTTCAGGCAACTCATTCTTGTTTTGAACAGTGCCTCCTTAATACAGCAAGTTAATGATTGGCTCTATCTAGATGGGCCAGTTGCTATGCTAAATAGTTACATTCTGTGTATTTTCATCCATAGTCAATTTTTATAGATATCCACCCTATTATACATATTGAAATGTACATGAAATCTACCTATACTTAGACTTCTCATAAATCGATATTCTGGAAATTTTGATGGATAGCAGGTTTTAGAAGAAAAGTGAGCACACTGAAGGGAAAAGATGACTGGAAGTTGGAAGGAGTTCAGGAGAGATGAGCACAGATGCAGGGTCAGAAGGTCAGGTGCCTGGTGGTGGGGGACAGTGTGAGGCTGTGGGTGAGTGACCTAGGTATAGCTCTGCTGCACTGCCCACACTGAGGGACAGAGAGAGCTATATGATGAAATCAAAAGATCTGAGTCACCAGAGAGTCACACAAGTCTGGTGAGGATTTATTTTGTAAAAAACAGGCTTTTAAAAGTGATACTATGTCCTGAACTGGCAAGAGAGATGATACATTCTGTATCAAGGGTCATCCAACACCACTGCTCGAGCAGCTCAAGTGTAATACCTGGCACATGGCTTATTTGGTTTTTGGGTATATGTGTATACATGTGTGTCTGCTTTTAATTAAAATGGCAGGACTACACAAGTGGATGTTTCAGTAACATCAGCCATCAGGGCATGGCCTTGCTTCTGAACTAAAACTAGGACAGCCCAGTTGTCTGATAGAGAATTAATGGAGGTTGTGAGCAGCAGAAATCAGACAAGACACCCAGAAGAGCAATAATGGACCAAGTTGCAAATGTGAATTCTTGCTTATCCCACCTCCAGCAGATTAGAACCCAAGATCAAAGGAGACGGGCTGAGGTCCTAGCTCAGGGAGATGTGAGTTTTTTATTCAGCTGCCTTATCTACCAATTGTGTGTACACATACACACACATTTTATTTTTCCATTCCACATCCTTCTTCTGCTTGAAATCTTGCAACAATTCTCATTTCACTCAAACTATTAATAAAAGCCAACATTGTTCAAATATCCTACCTGAGCTGATCCTAATTATCTCTTTGCCTTTATTCTATCTGCTCCTCCCTCATTGAGTCTGATTTCCAGTCCTCCTCCAAGTCTTTTCTCAATTGCTTGCTCCTCAGTGACATTTATCCTGACTCCCTTCTTTAAAACTGCTTTCACTCTACTCCCAGGTCTCCAAACCCCCCTTACCTTGGTTTATCTTTTTGGTTATTGTTTACTTTTGTACTTACCAACATCTAAAATACTTTGTTATCGGTTTTCTGACTCCTCCTTGACAGAGTCAGGAGGAATTAGCTCCAAGACATTTAATGATGTATCCTTCAGACCTTGAACATTGTCTGGCCACCCTTATGTGTTCAAAAAAAAAAAAAATTGTTGAATAAATGAATGAAGTAGAGCTAATGTTATTTGCCTTTTTTGGTGGCAATATGGGATGTCATACATTTTATTAAAGTCCTTAAGTGGTAAGAGGAACTGCAAACACTAAGAAAGCAGCTTCAGCTGTGGTAATGGTAGTCCTTAAAACAGTCCAGAAATTCCAGGGCACATGATTAGTTGACCATAGGAAACAGCAGATCTGGAAAGCAAAATTGCTTTAGGAAGAAAAAAGTCAGTCAAGAGAGGCTGAGGTGGGGAAAGAGAGTCTGTTCAGTTGACATGCAGCAAAATTTATTTATCTAATGTGTTTATACTATTTGTGTCATTGCATAAAAATAAAAGCTTTATTAAGGCATTGTTACTTATATTGTTCACTAACATATTCCAACACTAAGAACTCTGTATTTCAGAGGTAGTGTTCATTATGTGTTTGCTAAATTAAAACAAAAGCTGCTTCGCTAATGGAAATTATATTTTTAAGTATTTTTGCTCACATCCGTGAATACTGTAAAAGATATGAGCTCATCAAAGGCCAAAGCCTTTGACTGTGTGGATCACATTAAACTGTGGAAAATTCTGGAAGAGATGGGAATACCAGTTCACCTGACCTGCCTCTTGAGAAGCCTGTGTGCAGGTCAGGAAGCAACAGTTAGAACGGGACATGGAACAACAGACTGGTTCCAAATAGGAAAAGGAGTATGTCAAGGCTGTTTATTGTCACCCTGCTGATTTATATATATTCAGAGTAAATCATGAGAAACGCTGGGCTGGAGGAAGCACTAGCTGGAATCAAGATTGCTGGGAGAAATATCAATAACCTCCAGTTATTCAGGTGACACCACCCTTAAGGCAGAAAGAGAAGACGAACTAAAGTGCCTCTTGATGAAAGTGAAAGAGGAGAGTGAAAAAGTAGGCTTGAAGCTCAACATTCAGAAAACTAAGATCATGGCATCTGGTCCCATCACTTCATGCAAAAAGATGGGGAAACAGTGGAAACAGTGGCTGACTTTATTTTTTTGGACTCCAAAATCACTGCAGATGGTGATTGCAGCAATGAAATTAAAAGATGCTTACTCCTTGGAAGGAAAGTTAGGACCAACCTAGACAGCATATTGAAAAGCAGAGACATTACTTTGTCAACAAAGGTCCATCTAGTTAGGGCTATGATTTTTCCAGTGGTATGTACGAATGTGAGAGTTGGACTACAAAGAAAGCTGAGCGCCGAAGAATTGATGCTTTTGAACTGCAGTGTTGGAGAAGACTCTTGAGAGTCACTTGGATGGCATGGAGATCAAATAAGTCAATCCTGAATGAAATCAGTCCTGAATATTTATTGGAAGAATCGATGCTGAAGTTGAAGCTACACTATTTTGGCCACCTGATGCAAAGAATGGACTCACTGGAAAAGACCCTAGTGCTGGGAAAGATTGAAGGCAGAAAGAGAAGGGGATGACAGAGAATGAGATGGTGGATGGAATCACCGACTCGATGGATGTGAGTTTGAGTAAGCTCTGGGAGTTGGTAATGGACAGGGAAGCCAGGCATGCTGCAGTCCATGGGGTTACAAAGAGTCAGACATGACTGAGTGAACTACTCAAAGTAGAATATTTTAGCAAAACTGCTAACTATAAGAACAAAGCTCTCCATCTTTTTTTATTTCAATAACTGAAACTGTTACATGTGGAAATGGAGAAAAAAAAGAATTCTATTCCAGGAAAAGTAGGAAAAACGGAATTCTATTATAGGCCTTAGGAGAGAAATTATGAATAATTAATGTAGCCAAAAAAAAAATACCACCAAGACTCTGCATGCTAGTGCCAGAAAAGTTCACAACAGCACACAAAAGTTCTGTTTGTCCATCCCCAGAAACTCTGGGAAAAGAAGGCTTTTGGACTTCAAATGTTAAACTGTAAAAAAATTCTGAATAGAGGCACAATAGATACCCTTTAATTTAATATCATTTTAGGGAAAGTGATCTTTGTATGTGTATCTTTGACACATACAAAGATTAGTCAAGAAGAGAAACTTTCTCCTGGGAGGAACAAGATGGTGGATTAGAAACATCTTAAGCGCACCTCCTCTTTTGAGCACATCAAAATCACAACTCACTAGGCTGGAATCTATTTTAAAAAATACTTAATGTTCAGAGAGACAAAGAAAAAGTCACAGCAAGATGGTGGTAGGGGGGTGTGCTCATGATACAATCAAATTCCATACCACCTGAGTGGTTGACCTTCAGCTAGAGAACACTTATATCACAGAATTTCCCCTGAAGGAGTTTGAGTCCTGAGCCCCACATCAGGCTCCCCAGCCTAAAGGTCCAGCATCAGGAGGAAGAGCCTCGGAGCATTTGGCTTTGAAGGCCAGCAGAGCTTGATTACAGGGACTCCACAGGACTGGGGAAAACAGAGACCTTAAGTCTTAGAGGGTACACACAAGGTCTCACATGCACTGGGACCCAGGGCAAAAGCAGTGACTAGAAACCCACACCAGACCTGCCTGTTGGTCTTAGAGGGTCTCTTGGGGAAGTGAAGGGCATCTGTAGCTCACCCTGGGGACGTGGACACTGGTGGCAGTGGTGGAGATATCAAGAATGTCATCTATAGAAACTCTTTTTGAAGGTAGACATTTTGCTTGGGTCATAAGCACCAAGACCCGGCCCCACTCTATAGCCTGCAGGCTCCAGTGCTGGGATACCTCAGGCCAAACAAGTCATAGAGGGGGAACACAGCCCTACCTATCAGCAGACAGGCTGCTTAAAGACTTCCTGACCCCACAGTCACCTCTACACACAGAGATCCATCCTTTAACACAGCCATGCCCACCAGAGGGTCAAGACCCAGCTCCACCCACCAGTGGGCAGGCGCCACAAGCAAGAAAACTGCAATCCTGCAGCCTGTGAAACCGAGTCTGTAAACTTAGGTCAAAACCTACCCTGGGGCCAGGGAAAATCAAGACACTGGCCCTTGCATGACAAGAGGGGACTGTACTGCTGGGACACACAGGACATCCTCAATAGCAGGCCACATCTCCAAGGCTGAGAAGTGTATCTAACCTATTACATAGATAAAAATGCAAGTAGAAATTTAAACAAAACAAGACAGCAAAGGAATATTCTCCAGATGAAGAATTGAGATAAAACCCTCAAAGAACATTTAGGTGAAGTGGAGACAGTCTACCCAAAAGATTCAGAGTAATGATCATAAAGATGATCCAAGAACTTGGAAATAGTTTGGAGGCACAAAAAGAGAAGTTGCAAGAAGTTTTTAACAAAGAACAACCAGAGTTGAAGAATACAGTAACTGAAATGAAAAATATACTAGAAGGAATAGATAGCACACTAAATGAGGCAGAAGGATGAATTAGTGATCAGGAAGACAGAGTGGTGGAAGTTACTGCTGCAGAACAGACAGAAGATAAAAGAATCTAAAGAAATGAAACCAGTTTAAGAGATTTCTAGACAACAGCAAATGCACAAAGATTCACATAACAGGGGCCCCAGAAGGAGAAGAGAGAAAGGACTTGAGAAAATATCTGAAGATACATTAGATGAAAATTTCCCTAACATGGGAAAGGAAACTCTCACCCAAGTCCCAAGTCAAAAAGAATCTCATCCAAGAAGGACAATGCCAAAATACACAGTAATCAAATGAACAAATATTAAGGACAAAGAGAAAATATTAAAAGCAAGGGAAAAGCAACAGATAACATACTAGGGAATCCCCATAAGACTAAGCAGATTTTTCAGCAGAAACTTTGTAGGCCAGAAGGGACTGGCACAATATATTTCAAGTGATGAAAGGAGAAAAACTAACAAACAAACAAACATACCTACATCCAGGAACATTATACCCAGCAAAGCTCTTGTTCAGATTTGACAGAGAAATCAAAAGCTTTACAGGCAAGCAAAAGTTCCAAGAATTCAGCACCACTGAACTAGTTTTCAGAGAAGGCAATGACACCCCACTCCAGTACTCTTGCCTGGAAAATCCCATGGATGGAGGAGACTGGTGGGCTGCAGTCCATGGGGTCGCAAAGAGTCAGACACGACTGAGCGACTTCACTTTCACTTTCATGCATCGGAGAAGGAAATGGCAACCCACTCCAGTGTTCTTGCCTGGAGAATCCCAGGGATGGAGGAGCCTGGTGGGCTGCCGTCTATGGGGTCGCACAGAGTCACACATGACTGAAGCGACTTAGCAGAAGCAGCAGCAGAACCAGTTTTACAACAAATGCTAAAGCAATTTCTCTAGGCAGAGAAGAAAAGGTCACAACTAGAGACAAAAAAATTACAAAATGGGAAAGCTCACCAGTAAAGGCAAATATACAGTAAAGGTAGGGTCTACACAAAAATATGATATCAAAATCAGTGATCATGAGAGGAGGAGAGTGCAGGTACAGGGTATTTAAAATGCATATAAAATTAAGAGATCAGCAAATTAAAACAGTTACAAATATATAGACTGCTAAACCAAAAGCTCATGAAACCAAAGATCTATAATAGACATACACACAAAAAAGACAAAGGAATCCCAACACAACACTAAGGATAGCAAATCACAAAGAATAGGACAGAAAAGGAAAGACAAAAAAAGTCCAATATAGCTAGTGAATTACTTGTGAGTTTTTTATAAACTGGGATCTAGTTGTTTTATACTGTATTAGTTCTTGCAGTACAATGAAATGAATCAGGTACACGAATACATATATTCTCTCCTTCTTGGATCTCCATCCCACTCCCTCATCCCACTTGTCTAGGTCATCACAGAGTGCTGACTTAGGTCGGTTCTCTATGCTATGTATAGGAGGTTCCCACTAGCTATCTATTTTGCACATGGTTGTGTGTGTGTGTGTGTGTGTGTGTGTGTGTGTGTGTGTGTGCGCGCGCACATGGTTGTGTGTGTGTGTGTGTGTATTAGTCAGTCCCAGTCTCCCAGTTCATCCTGTCCCCCTCCTTACTCCCCTTGGTATCCATACTTTTGTTCTCTCTCTGTGTCGCTATTCCTGCCCTACATAGGTTCATCTGCACCATTTTTCTAGAATGAACATATATATTAATATAGGATGTTTTTCTCTTTCTGACTTATTTCACTCTGTATGAGTCTCTAGGTCTATCCACATCTCTACTAATGACCTAAATTCATTGTTTTTCACAGCTGAGTGAGATTCCATTGTATATATGTACCACATCTTTATCCATTCATCCATCAATGGACATTTAGGTTGTTTCCATGTCTTATCTATTATAATGTTGCAGTGAACATTTGGGTGCATGGGTCTTTTTGAATTGGGGTTTTTCATAGTATATGCCCAATAGTGGGATTGCTGGGTCATATAGTAGTTTTTTTTTGTTTTTTTTTTAGTTTTTTAAGGAACATGCATACTATTCCCCTTAGTGGCTATATCAGTTTACATTTCCACCAACAGTGGAAATCCTCTCCAACATTTGTTTGTAGACTAAACCCATGCACCCATGGTTCATTAATTTATGACAAAGGAGGCAAGAATATACAATGAAGACAGCCTCTTCAATAAGTGTTTCTGGGAAAACTGGGCAGCTATATGTAAAAGAATGAAATTAGAACAGTCCCTAACACCATGTTAAGGGATGGGGTTGCATCCTTTGCAATCCTATAGACTCTAGACCACCAGGCTCCTCTGTCCAAGGGATTTCCCACACAAGAATACTGGAGTGGGTTGCCTATTTCCTTCTCCAACCCTAATACCATACACAGAAATAAACTCAAAATGGATTAAAGACCTAAATATAAGACCAGACACTATAAAACTCAGTGGAAAACAAAGGCAGAATACTCTGACATAAATCACAGCAAGATCTTTTTGACCCACCTCTTAGAGTAATGAAAATATAAACAAATGGGAACTAATCGAACTTAAAATCTTTTGCATATCAAAGGAAACCAAACAAGATGAAAAGACAACCCTCATAAAGGGAGAAAGTATTTCCATAC
Organism: Antilocapra americana; assembly: GCA_007570785.1. NCBI lineage: Eukaryota > Metazoa > Chordata > Mammalia > Artiodactyla > Antilocapridae > Antilocapra > Antilocapra americana. The sequence continues at coordinate 323,780 of ML660213.1, read as the reverse complement.
CACATTTTTGGCCAACTCAATATTTGCAAAGGAAGCAACTAACAAGAGATTAATCTCCAAAATATAAAAACAGCTCATGCAGCTCGATATAAAAAATGAAACAACTCACTCAAAAGTGGACAGAGACCTAAACAGACATCTGTTCAAGGAAGACATACAGATGGATACATGAAAAGAAGCTCAACATCACTGATTGTTAGATAAATGCAAATCAAAACTACAATGAGGTACAACCTTATACTAGTCAAAATAGCACTTATACTTTGAGCATGCCTACTTCCTTCTGCTCATATCCTTGGACAAGGTACTACACTAGCTTCCCAACTGTCTAATCGATTGGGTCTGAATTCAAAGAACCTGGAGCAGCCCTGAGGTCCATAGGCGTACATAAGAATATGATTCCCTCAATAATAAACATAATAAAAAGTGAAGTGAAAGTTGCTCAGTCATGTCTGACTCTTTGTGCCCCATGGACTATAGCTCGCCAGGTTCCTCTGTCCATGGGATCCTCCAGGCAAGAATACTGGAGTGGATAGCCATTTCTTTCTCCAGAGGATCTTCCCGACCTGGGAATAGAGCTGGGGTTTCCTACATTACAGGCAAGTTCTTTACCGTCTAAGCCACCAAGTAAGCCTATGATAAACAAAATAAACTACCACTTAATTAAGTATCCATCCTTTCAGTCCTCTATTTAGAAACTGGACATATATGTTCATTTTCTTGGGAAGACTCTGTGAGGGTAAAGTTACCCAAGGTCACACAAAGCCCACTTGGGGTCTAGAATCCATATTCTTTCTGTAGCACTGCTTATGAGTAACAGCCTGTTCACCTGGGTCCTCAGGTGAATATATCTGTTTCCTATTTTAGGGACCGTAGTCCTATACTCTATGTAGGCATCCTAGACTGAAGTTCTGACACTCTGGGTATGTCTTATTAGCCCCCTCGCTGCAATGGTTGGACCTGACTCGTGGACTCAGTCACCGGCTGGAGTCCTGCTCCTTCAGGGATGAGTTTCTGGCAACCAGGCCATTCACTGAGCACTGTCCAGACCAGTACTGCTGGCCCCACCCACCTCTGAAGCTCTGGGGTAAAGTTAGTTCACTCAGTCTTACGCACCTTCAACTTTTTCTCCACAAGAAATGCTGATGAAAATGTTTGGATGGTCACCTACTGTGGACTAGCATTACATTAAGCATCTAAAATTTTTCATTCAACTTGAGTGGTACTCACCCACCTTGGACCCTCAGGGCACCTGTCATACAAGTCTGCATAAGTTCATGACCAAAAGCATGAAGAAATATTCCTCTGGTATGCCGACAGAGTTGAAAAGACCTTATGCAAAAGATATACCAAGAAACAACAAACGTGAGATGTATATAGATTCTGAGTTCCTGCAGAATCATAGGTTTTTGGCAATAGTTGACACTGTCAGCAAGAATTCACTCGACACAGTGTTGTAAAAGCACATTAGTGGTGATAAGGAAATCAGAAAAAATAGCAGTTGGTAAAGTTAAGAGTCACAGTTAGTCTCAATTGGTCACAGTTAGGTGGGGGCAGTTTAACCTGTAGGGGCTATGACCTGTAGCGGTCATAGAAACAGCGACAGTGGTGTTCCACTGAGTAAATCACCCTGTGTTTGAAAAGCAGAGAAGAAGGTAGCCTGGAGTGTTTGAGGTCAGGCCCAGGACAACGGCACAGGAAAGGCAAACTGAACAGTCTTAACAACGAGCACCCAGCATGCGAGACAGCAAAAGGAACGCAGATGTATAGAATAGACTCGTGGACTCTGTGGATGAGGGCAAGGGTGGGATGATATGGGAGAATGGCATTGAAACATGTTAATTATCATATGTGTAATCAATCGCCAGCTCAGGATTGATGCTCGGGGCTGGTGCAACGAGATTTCCTGGGGGGAGGGAGGAGGGAGGGGGGTTCTGGAGGGGGAGCATATGTAAACCCATGGTGATATCATGTCATTGTATGGCAAAACTAAAAAAAAAAAAAAACAACGAGCAATGGAAAGAAACCAGCAAAGGCAACCAACGCTGCAAGGTGAACACGGTCACAAATGTCCATAACGCAACCAGGTAGATTCCTGGATGCAGGAAGTGAGCTTACCTGCTCATCTTTAGCTTTCAGAAGGCATGGAGCAAGGGAAGCCAAAGTGTCCTAGTCCCAGAGGAAACAGTGTGTCCAGCAAAGAATTTAGGAAGGGATGAAGTGTAGGAGCTGGAAGACTCAGCAAAGGCTAGGCTCTGCTACCCAGGACAAATCTGCCCTAAAATCACCTCATACTGAACTAATTAAAGGCCCGTATTCCTTTCTGCCTGCATGGTGCAGAATTAACACGTGTGAGTTAAGTGGCTCTAGCTGTGAAAATTGGCAAACAGTATGAGGTAGGAGGCACACTGAATCTCACCATGAGGTCCCAAATCAGCAGTATCAGAATCACCTGGGAGCCTGTAGGAAATGTAAATTCTCAACCCCACTTCAAACCTAACAATCAGAAACTGGGGGTAGTGCCCTGCAGCCCAGGTTCCAAGTCCTCCTGGCAGTTCTGATGCAGGCTCACTGCAGTAGTTTACTGAAGGCATGGTGGAGAGACAGGTCCAATGTGGCTAAGGATAGGCATTATATATAGGCTTGACAAGGTGCTTTTAAAGAGCTAGTGAAGACTAAAGCCTGTTTACAAGGAGAATAAAATCCAGTAGAGATATTGTAAAATAATTTTTAATCAAACATAGCCCCATGATCAACAACAATAAAACTGTATAAATGTGTGCATGCTAAGTCCTTCAGTCAGGTCCAACTCTTTGTGACCTAATGGACTGTCACCTGCCAGGCTCCTTCATCCATGGGATTCACCAGGCAAGAATACTGGAGTGGGTTTGCAATGCCTTCCTCCAGGGGATCACCCTAACCCAGGGATTGAACCTGTGTCTCTTTATGCCTCCTGCATTGGGAGGCAGGTTCTTTGCCACCTGTGCCATCTGGAAAGTCTGGATGAAATTAAATTCTAGTAAAAAAAAAAAGTGAACATTTAATAATGGGCATTCATAATTGTTGCCTCTTAATCTTTTTATTTCCCAACGACAAAAATATGTCTACTGGTAAGGACACCATTTGGAATTTTCAATAATCCATATGTCTCTTTCAAACATATATCTTTAGTACAGTTGGGGACACCACCTTAGGTAGGTAGCTCTTTTGGCAGGGTGGTCATGTAATATAAAATTATTTAGCAGAGTATCCAGAAAAACTGCTGAAAATCCTTAGCCCAAAACATATGTTTTCAGAAAGTTACATGGAAATAGCCCAAAACATATGTTTTCAGAAAGTTACATGGAAATAGCAATGTGAAAAAGAAAAAGAGAGAGAGAGTGAGAGCGAGAGCGAGAGTGCGAGCGCGCGCGCGCGAGAGAGAGAGAGAGAGAGAGAGAGAGAGAGAGAAGACACCTGCCAAAGATTTAGTTCTAATCAAGGAAACCTGGGAGAGATGCTAGGTCAAAACATTAAAATGGCTCTGCAGTTGTAGGGTCATGTCAGCTTAAAGGTTGAAATTCTCAATAATTGGTGAGATCTGGAAAGGAAAAATGGAAGAAGAATGTGTAGTCTTGCTGTTAAGTACAGCTATAACATGGGCTTCCCAGGTAGTGCCAGTGGTAAACAACCTGTGTGCTAATGCAGGAGATGCAATAGATGTGGGTTTGATCCCTGGGTTGGAAAAGATCCCCAGGAGGAGGGCATGACAATGCACGCCAGTATTCTTGCCTAGAGAATCCCATGGACAGGGTAGCCTGGTAGGCTACGGTCCATAGTGTATCAGAGTCAGACATGACTAAACCAACTTAACCCACATGCACACAGAGGTATAAAATAAAGAAATAACAAGCAGTCATAAGGGTTAAAACTTCATAGGCTCATGTAGATATTTGTATATGACTAAGAAGCTGGAATATTCTCAAGAAATCAACACTATTATATGTATAAGCAAGATGCAATGTAGACGTTACGGCCGGAATAAGAAGATGCACAAAGACCAATGTATTGATACTGATTAGCTGTAATATATTTAAACATTTTACTAATCCAGTGAGCACTAGGCTTAAGAAGGCTTCGGGGCATCATTTCTACTCATACATTATGACATAAAAGTAAACGCTCACTCTTTGCCCCCCAAGCACACCACACACAAACACACATGAGCACTCATCTCACTTCTAAAGTTAATATCCCAAGGGCATCTCCAAATTTATGCACATCAGGCTTAACTGGGGCATAGCTCAGGGCAGGGAAGTGGAAGGAAAGACTGAGGGAAGGAGAGCTCTCCTCCCTGGAGGTCAAGTGGAATGTGACTGCCTCGAGCCACACAGTACTGTCCAAGATAATGTTGACCATAGTCCTAGAGGGTGTCATGCCTTAGATAAATAATTTAAATGATTATTATTAAACAGGTACTGATTATCCTAAACAGCTCTGTATTCGCTAAGCCAAATACATTCTCTGTAGTCATAGAATAGAATAAATTATACCCTGATTAGATAGAGGTAAGGAGAAGGCAATGACACCCCACTCTAGTACTCTTGCCTGGAAAACCCCATGGATGGAGGAGCCTGGTAGGCTGCAGTCCACGGGGTCGTGAAGAGTTGGACATGACTGAGCAACTTCACTTTCACTTTTCACTTTCATGCATTGGAGAAGGAAATGGCAACCCACTCCAGTGTTCTTGCCAGGGATGGAGGAGCTTGGTGGGCTGCCGTCTATGGGGTTGCACAGAGTCGGACACGACTGAAGCGACTTAGCAGCAGCAGCAGCAGCAGTAGATAGAGGTAAAGCATCATATTTTGAGAAAATGCATGTCAAAGAGCTATATCTTGCCTGGGCAATCCCATGGACAGAGGAGCCTGGTGGGCTACAGTCCATGGGGTCCCAAAGGATCAGACATGACTGGGTGACTGAACAGCACAGCTGTCAAGAGAGCCACGATTTTCAGAGCTGGATTTGAGGATTTGGTATTACAAGACCCCTGCGGCTGAAGGGTCAAAGAGAAGACAGTATATATTTCCATGAGGCTCTTTATCTTCCTGAAAATAGGAATGCTTGATAATTCATAGAAATGTTTAAAGGAGTAGTTTTAAAAATTAATTAACTGGAAGTGCTTGTTGTTGAGAGAGCATCATAGGTTTTGATTAAAGTTTCAAGGAGCAGTAACAGAAAGGCTCTTAAATGCTGGTCTGTCTAGATGACTGTAGCAGAGCCTGGCTAGTGCTTTATCAAACTCATTTCCTCTGGAAAGGTTATTACACAACTAGACTACCTTCCCCTCCCTCCCTCCCAGTTGGGTAGGGCTATGTAGCTGAGTAGTAGCTAACAGAATGAGAATGGAGTAATGTTTGGCCACTTCCAACCTTGGCCCATGAAAACCTTGCTGGGAGCCGTCAGGATGCCCCCTTGTTTGGATGACAAGGTCACGAGACTAAGAAAGAAATTGCAAAGCTGACTTTCTTTATCGGGGCATCCTGGGCAAGCCCCACCCTGGTATTTTTCTTGGAAGTTCTGTCCATGCTCGGAACATTCACTCATCTCAGTAGGTCAGTCACAGTTGGAAAGAATTCATCCTGAGATAATCCCCCCCAGACCTTATCGACCAGAGGATCTGGAAGGTGGATCACCTTCCCTGGGGGCTAAGGAGGAATGAAAGGGACATTTAAATAGGTTACTACTCCTCCTACTAATTACTGGGGAGTTTACCAAGAGTTCTCTGGGGGTCATGGCAAGGCCACCACCAGAAAGGCTCATACTTGGGTGAGGAGCCTCATACGGAGGAGGCTCTCTTCCTTGAAGAAATCAGGCTCGATTGAGACTTAGGAATGCTCATAACTGTGGCCAGCATAGTTGGAGATATTGATTGCTTTAGGATAATGTAGACATAGGAATTCATTATAGTAGTTATAAGGTTAATAGGGTTTTATTGCTAAAGCAGTGCTGCTTGACTGTCTCTTAGTCCTCTTTCCTCTCTCTAAACTGTCTCTTTGTCCTCTCTCCTCTTCTGTAAGAACTGGAGTAGGTTACTAGAATAAACAGTCTCAAGCTTAAGCCCTTCCCTCTAGCTTCTACATAGTTGTACCTGATAAGAGAAATGTAACCTTTCTACTTAGGTTGATGTACTTATCATGATTGAATGAAGTTACTGAAGACATTCAAATGGTAAACATACTATTGTTAAATCTAATTACACAAAAATCTGACTTCTGCAAAGGGAATGTTTCATGATAGTTTGGGGAATGAACTCAATATAAGGTTGCTATGAGAGGTAGAAAACAAAAAATTATATAGAATGATAGGTGATGTACTGATGTAATGGGGATGTCTTTTGGCTATAAAACTGTAAACCAACAACAATAAACGAGAGACTGCTCCATCACCACACATCGACTCAGCTCAGTTCTTCTTCCGCTGACGCCACCCATCCCTCAAGACCCCCGGACCCCGCTGGGGCTGGACCCCAGCAAAACCTCTCATGTGCTTCTCCACACTCTTTCCCTCATCTTCCCATAAAATGCTGAAGGTATAGGAGAGAATGCTAACATTCAGGGATGTCAGAGCCGCACTTGAAAGGAGCCAAAATGGAAAACCACCCACAATGATGCACTGTAATGTGAGCTAAACATTTCCAGTGTGTTAGGTCTCTAATGTCTGGGGATGGTTTTCATAGGTATTAGCCTAATACATGGAATTCATTCTCCATTGACCTATGCCATATCTGCATAAATATATGTTAATATATAGTAAAACCACTTGCTTGCTTGCTCAGTCACTAAGTTGTGTCCGACTCTTTGCAATCCCATGGACTGTAGCCCACCAGGCTCCTCTGTCCATGGGATTGCCCAGGCAAGGATACTGGAATGATTGCCATTTCCCGCTTCAGAGGGTCTTTCTAACCCAGAGATCAAATCTGTGTTTCCTGCACTGGTGGATGGGTTCCTCACCACTAAGCCACCTGGGAAGCCCCAGTGAAACAAGTGATCAGAAGAAAAAAAAAATACCTGACACTTGCTAGTCAAATCTCTAACAAACATATTCTGTAGTAGATTGTGATTAAGAAATGCTTTACTGGGATGAAAAAACAAAGCTAAACTGTAAGAAGAATGCACACTTTAAAAGTTTGTAAATAAGAGTTAGGTGGCATCTCAATAGTGACTGAAGGGCTTGGGAGCTTGGGTTATATAGGAATTTGGCCTGCAAGCATCCTTCATTCTCCACATGCCTATCAGTTGTTAGAACTTAGTACTTATGTGATTAAAAGGACAAAGAAGCCTAAAAGACCTTTAGAAAAATCCAAAGGTACAATTCTCATAGACAAGTTTGGGGAATTTATATGGCACCCTGTTCAAACAGTAAAATTTGAATTTTACTCCAGAGACTATTTGACACCAAATAATCTCTGTCATCTGACTCTGTGTCCGCTGGACACAATGTGGCAGTTATGGTAATGACATCAGAAGGTTTCTGTTATGGGACAATGCTTAGCACCAAGAATGGTTTCTCATTCTTGCTTCAGTAACTAGATATGGGAGACAGTCTGTACCATTTAGGAATGGCTGAGTGTAGAATATTGTCATAGAGCAAGTATGTTTAAAAGCTTTATGTGCTGGTCCAAGTTGTGACTCTGGAAATATCTATTCTGTCTCAGATTAGAAAGGCTAGATTTTCCAGGTAGAGAAGATGAGCCTTATCTACAGGGAAATTACAACTTTATTCCTGACTTTAGGATAAACTTCACTGATAGAATAAATATTTGACTTGGTATTACTATTCGGTATTTCAGGATATTTTCTTATTATTATCGTAATGGCTTTCTTTGAGGGAAATTTCCAAGTCTTTGCAAAAGGACAAAGAAGAGGACCAAATACTTCCTCTATGGTTTCTGGAGAAGACATGTGACAATCTTTTGCTGTTGAACCACTGAAGCAAAGACCGTGGTAATGATGGAATTTGGGCATCTGGCCGCCAGTCCAGCACGCTTGTGATGACGTGAGCCCCGATGACAGCAGCTCTAAAGCCTCAGAACAGCCCCGATTTTTGTTTCTTCTTTTGTTAAAGATATACAGTGACTGTTGTTTATACATAAGATGCGACTAACACAATTGACTGAAATAACAATAGGATTGAGAATTCTCTTGCAGTTCAGTGGTTAGGATGCTGCACTTTCACTGCCAGGGTCCCAGGTTTGATGTCTGTTTGGGAAGTGAAGTTCCTACAAGAACAAGGCGTCACTTGGATATTTTCTAGATACTCCATTTCTGTTAAGTAAGTATTTGTAAGGGAAAGAATCATTTTAAAAGTGTGTTATTTTAATTCAAAGCTGGATATCCACAAATTGGCATCACAGTTTTCACAGCATATGATGAGAAGGCTGTGTATTAAACTACCCTTCCCTTTTGCTGCAATATATCCTTTGAAAGCTTCCCAATTCTTGAGGGACAGGTCTTACAAAGAGTTCTTGAACCTTCAGAAAACATCAAATACTTTCATCTTACACACCTCTGATCAGAAAGAAATGTATTTTCTAGAACTGTATTGTTTTAATAATACATTGTGTGATATTTGGGGAAAAACGCAACATTAATAGCTGCAAGGTACTATAGAAGTTATTATGTGTATTTGAAAACTTTCTGCAAGTATACTTCAGAAACAAAAGTCTCAATATAATCACTTGATGGGGCTTTTTCTTTAATAAGTTGCCAAAGTTTATTGTTATAAAATATTAAACAAGAGTAGGGAATATGCAGGGCTTTATGTTCTATCATTCAGTAAATCTCATTTATAATTCTCAAAAATTCTTCAAGCAAAATAAAGGAGTTTTTAATGGATGAGCTTTATATTTACAGACAGAAAGATGTGTTTATGCCAAAATGGCCTTCCTACAGTGCTCATAGTTTAAATATACCTGCAGCCTATGGGGTGCAAAAATCAGCGTCTTCCCCAAACAGTCCTCAAAGAGTTGTTTTTCTTTTATAAATAAAGTTGTCATATATAACCCTCAGGTATTCAGTATTTCAGAAATATTTATATAATCTAAACTAATATATACAACATATACTATTGGGAAAAGGCGATGGCACCCCACTCCAGCACTCTTGCCTGGAAAATCCTATGGATGGAGGAGCCTGGTAGGCTGCAGTCCATGGGGTCGCTAAGAGTTGGACACGACTGAGTGACTTCACTTTCACTCTTCACTTTCATGCACTGGAGAAGAAAATGGGAACCCACTCCAGTGTTCTTGCCTGGAGAATCCCAGGGACGGGGGAGCCTGGTGGGCTGCCGTCTATGGGTTCGCACAGAGTCGGACACGACTGAAGCGATTTAGCAGCAGCAGCAGCACATATACTATTAGGCATAATAAAATGTGTTTTTATAAAACTATAGTAAAATTAAGAAAGATATCCTCATGTATTTGACTATTTAGCATCTAGAATGTATCTGGCCCTGAATTAAAAGTCAATAATATAAAAGAAAATCATCATGTCTTTTACTTAAAAGAACCTAGAGTCTATACATTCTAGGAGTAAGAAAAGAAAGTTCATATATGCCAATAAAATGGACAACTTGGAAGAAATGGACAAATACTTAGAAAGGTATAACATTCTAAAACTGAACCAGGAAGAAATAAAAAATATGAACAGACCAATCACAAGCATGGAAATTAAAATTGTAATCAAAAAGCTAAAGCCCAGGACCAGATGGCTTCACAGGTGAATTCCACCAAAAAGTTAGAGAAGAGCTAACACCTATCCTACTCGAACTCTTCTAGAAAATTGCAGAGGAAGAAAAATTCCCAAACTCATTCTATGAGGCCACAATAATTCTGATACCAAAACCAGACAAAGATGCCTCACACAAAAAAGAAAGCTACAGGCCAATATCACTGATGAACATAGATGCAAAAATCCTCAACAAAATTCTAGCAAACCACACATCACGATCAAATGGGCTTTATTTTAAGCTTACAGTGATTCTTTAATATTCACAAATTGATCAATGTGATACACCATAGTAACAAACTGAAAGATAAAAACCATATTATTATTTCAGTAGATGCAGAAAAGGCCTTTGAGAAAATTCAACACCCATTGGTAGCTCAGCTGGTAAGGAATCCGCCTGCAGTGTAGGAGACCGCATTTTGATTCCTGGGTCAGGAATATCTTCTGGAGAAGGGATAGGCTACCCACTCCAGTATTTTTGGGCTTCCTTTGTGGCTCAGCTGGTAAAGACTGTGTGCAATGCAGGAGACGTGAGTTTGATCCCTGGGTTGGGAAGATCTCCTGGAGAAGGGGACAGCTACCCACTCCAGTGTTCTGGTCTGGAGAATTCCACAGACTGTATAGTCCATGGGACTGCAAAGAGTCGGACACGACTGAGCAACTTTCGCTTATAATAAAACTCTCCAGAAAGTAGGCATAGAAGGAACATACCTCAACATAAAAGCTGTATAAAACAAACCCACAGCAAACATTATTCTCAGTGGTGAAAAACTGAAAGTATTTCTCCTAAAAACAGGAACAAGACAAGGGTGCTAACTCTCAACACTACTATTCAGGCACTATTCAAAGCCCATCTTTGTCACTCTCCTCTTTCACTTTCATCAAGAGGCTCTTTAGTTCTTCTTTGCTTTCTGCCATAAGGGTGATGTAATCTGCATATCTGAGCTTATTGCTGTTTCTCTTGGCAATCTTTATTCCAGCTTGTGCTTTGTCCAGCCTGGCATTTCACATGATGTACTCTGCATATAAGTTAAATAAGTAGGGTGTCACTATACAGCCTTGACAAAACCTTCCCCAATTTGGAACCACTCTGTTGTTCCATATCCAGTTTTAACTGTTGCTTCTTGACCTGCATACAGATTTCTCAGGAGGAAAGTAAGGTGGTCTGGTAGTCCCATCTCTTTTAAAGATGTTCAATATCACTCATTAATAGAGAAATACAAATCAAAGCCACAATGAGGTATTGTCTCACACCGATCAGAATGGCCATCATCAAAAAGTCTACAAACAATAAATTCTGGAGAGGGTGTGAAGAAAATGGTTAGACCCCTCTTATGCTGTTGGTGGGAATGCAAACTGGAATAGCCACTATGGAGAACAGTGTGGAAATTTCTTAAAAAACTGGGAATAGAACAACCACAAGACCCAGCAATCCCTCTGCTGGGCATACACCCTGAGGAAACTAGAACTGAAAGAGACATATTACCCCAACATTCTTTGCAGCACTATTTACAATAGCTAGGACATGGAAGCAACCTAAATGTCCCTTGGCAGATGAATGAATAAGGAAGTTGTGATATATATACACAATGGAATATTACTCAGCTATAAAGAGGAACACAGTTGAGTCAGTTCTAATGAGGTGGATGAAACTGGAGCCTATTACAGAGTGAAGTAAGTCAGAAAGAGAAAGACAAATATTGTATATTGATGCATATTTATGGAATTTAGAAAAGACAGTACTGATGATACTATATACAGGGCAGCAAAAGAGACACAGACATAAAGAACAGACCTTTGGACTCAGTGGGAGAAGGTGAGGGTGGGATGATTTAAGAAAATACCATTTAAACCTGTATATTACCATATGTAAAATAGATGACCAGTGCAAGTTCAATGCATGAAGCAGGACACCCAAAGCTGATGTTCTGGGACAACCCTGAGGGATAGGGTGGGGAGGGAGATGGGAGGGTACACATGTATACCTGTGGCTGATTCATGTTGATGTATGGCAAAAACCATCACAATATTGTAAAGTAATTATTCTCCAATTAAAATAAATTAAAAAAATTAAAGGGTCATGATAAGCCAGTTTTAATCCTGAATCTTTTTATCAATTAAAAAGAAAGAAAATTCACACATGATGCAATAATTATGATATATGCTGCGTCAATATCTGACTGTGTGCGTTTTTTGGGAGTGTGAGTGCATGTGTGTCAGTGAGAGATAGAGACCTAGAATTTAAAGGCCTTCCTTGGTCGTCCAGTGGGTAAGACTCCATGCTCCCTTAGCAGGAGGCACAGGTTCAATCCCTAGTCAGCGGACTAAAGTCTGGAATGCTGCAAGGCAGGGCCAAAATATAAGAAAGAAAGAAAGAAAGAGAGAGAGAGAGAGACAGAAGGCTTAAAAGTTTGATAAAACACAGGAGCATCCTCCTCTCACTTTAAGAGTTTGAGGAAGTTTTCCCAGAAGAAGTGAATTTGAATGGAAAATTTCAATTTGTTTGGTAGGCATGAAAAAGTGAATGTTACAAAAATGGACAAATATGGAAATAGAGAAAACAATCACAAGAAAATAAAATATTGGGATGTGGTGGCAAAAAAGGCTTTGGAGACAGAAGCCAGATCATGAAGAATCAGAAAAGTGGAGGGCACTGTCATACAGAGTGAAGTAAATCAGAAAGAGAAAAACAAATATTGTGTATTAATGCATATATGTGAATCTAGAAAAATGGTATAGATGATGTTATTTGCAAAACAGAAATAGAGACATAGACATGGAGAGCAAACATATGGATACCGAGGGGAACATGGGAGTAGATAAATTGGGAGCTTGGGATTAATATATACACACTATTGATACTATTACTATGTATAAAGTTGACAACTAATCAGAACCTACTGTATAGCACAGGGAACACTACTCTGTGCTCTGTGGGGAACTTTTATTGCTATAAAATCCAAAAAAAGAGGGAATATCTGTAAATGGATAGCTGACTCACTTTGCTGTACAGCAGAAATTAATACAACATCGTAAATCAACTACACTTGGATAAAAATTTATTAAAAAAAATAAGAAGAAAAGAAGGGGGATTTTATCTTACAGTTAATGGAGTAGCATGGATAGCTTACTTTTTCTAAAATTTGCATGTCCAGTACATTTCTTCAAAATAGAGCCTACACTCTGAGATGCAACCATCACAGTTTCAACACTGAAATCCTCACCCAAACAAATCTCTCTCCTTTGGATGACCGTGACAGCTCCGTCCCCGTCTCCCTGCCTTCTGTGCCTTTAGAAGTCAGCTTGCCACTCACAACCAATGTCCTCTTCACACGTGTCACAGACTTGTCATTCCTCTGCTAAAAAAATTTTGGTTAAGACTGGGACAGACATATATACACTCCCATGTGTAAGACAGATAGGGAGTGGGAAGCTATGGTGTAGCACAGGGAGCTCAGCCTGGTGCTGTGATGACCTGGACCGGTGGGATGAGGGGTGGGAGGACGGAGATCCAAGCGGACATATGTATACACACAGTTGACTCATGCTGCTGCACAGCAGACTCCAACACAACACTGCAAAGCAACTGTACCTCAATTAAAACCAAACCAGAACAAAAATCTCCAGTGACCTCTCTTTTCTTGACACACAGTAAAAGTGGAATTCCAGAACAGGACTTGGAGTTAAATTATCAGGCTCCCAGTAGCCTGCTCAACCTTCTTACTCCTGCTCTTCTCCCTATTCACGCTGATTCAACTGTACTGGCCCCCAGGTACTGCCAGAGCATCTAAAGCCAGTTTCCATCTACAGATTTATGCTGGCATCCCTTCTGCCTGGCATCCTCCTTGGCCAGAAGCCTGACAGGTCCTTATGCTTCCTCCAGACTCTGTCAACTCCCATCCTCAGAGCCCGCTTCCCTGACCACCTCTTCTGGAAGAACATCCTCTTGAGTGCTCTGGATGCTCTCCATTTTTTTCCTTTATAATGCTTTTTACTTCCTGAAATATTGAGTATATATGAATTATATATCAGTAATATCTATAATTTAACAATATATCGTACATCTTTCTCTGTAGAAAGTCAGCACCGTGAGATCTGGTATGTTAATTTTATTGTTCAGATCCAAGCATGTAGAAAAATGCTTGAGGCATAGTAATAGAAAATCATTAAATATTTTGCTGAATAAATTTGATTGTTGACTCTATGATATGAATGTTGTTATTTAAATATTAAACATGTGTGTATGTGTATATATATATATATATATATATGTATATGTATGTATGTATGTATGTATATCACCATGAAATGAAATGGTCACAATTCAAACATCATCCTATTAAACTATATCTTAATTCACATCATGTCATTAAAATAACACAAGAGAATGTTATCAGGTGTAAGCAATATTCATATGGAAAATAATCTGTTTTCCTGGTTTATATTGCTTTTATAAATATATTATAGGCAAGGACATTCATGTTTTGAGTATTAACTGATGGAGATATATCATAAATAGGATAGGAGAGGGTAAGATGTATGGAAAGAGTAACAGGGAGACTTACATTACCATATGTAAAATAGACAGTCAAGGGGAATTTGCTGTATGGATCAGGAAATTCAAACAGGGTCTCTGTATCAGTCTAGAGGGGTGGGATGTGGTGAGAAATGGGAGGGAGGTTCATAGGGAGGCTCCCCTCCCTATGGCTATGGCTTATTCATGTCGAGGTTTGACATAAAACAACAAAATTCTATAAAGCAATTATCCTTCAATAAGAACATACATTTAAAAAAACAGGATAAAATTTCAGTCATTCGAAATGGAATGAAATTTGCTTTTGTAAATATATTCATCAAAATTTGTGCTTTTAGAAGACTTAAATTGTAATATTAGCATATGACATTGTTAGGACATAAGTACTTCTAATTTAGCCATCCTCATTACAAACAATAATTAATAATAATGGAGAACAGCCCTTGAGTTAGTTCACTGAGTGACATTTACTCAGAGTTCATTTCAGTGATAGTAACTGATGTGCTTGAAAACTTAAACGTCTGAACTTGAAAGATGATTAAATAATTTTACTTAATTCTTCGTGTGTTGAGCTGTGCTTTGTATCATTGCTGTTTGTTGTGGTGGTACAGTCGCTCAGTCATGTCCGATTCCTGCAACCCCATGGACTGTAGCCCACCAGCCTCCTCTGTCCATGGAATTTCCCAGGCCAGACTACTAGAGTGGGTAACCATGTCCTTCTTCAGGTCATTGCTGTTATTTTTCCCTTTATTCTGATCAGTTCCCTTTCAAGTGAATTGAATACTAGTTTATCTTTGATTGGCCCATTATTAAAAGATTTTATCTGTTTAATAAAATCTATAGATGCTTCTACAGATACCTATTGGTTACAGTTTCCTACTTTTTATTAAAAAATATTTTGTGGTAATAAAGTATAGCCTTCAGATATGAGTACATATTTTCTATCCTATTTCTCTCTGAATACATCAGTGGCTGACCTGCACTGGATTTAATTGAGATTAAATTAGATATCAATTTCTTTTCAACTTGCCTATGTTTAATGTTTGCAACAAATGGTTCCCTAAGTGGAAATCATCCATCTGCATTTGTAATCAAATAGAACATTTTCAGGGAGGTATAAATTTTATAAAAATGTTTCTATTTTGATTTTACACAAAAAATAGTAATAATAATGAAGACCTTTGGAGAGCTTTCTGTGTTAGCGTGCTCAGGTAGGTCTTCACAGAATTCTCATTTTGCAGATGATAGAATCAAGATAGAGAATTGAGCAGACAAATAACTTAGTGGAATAATTTTGATATGAACCCTGTTGTGACCTTTGGCAGCATGATCTCAAAGCCTGAGGTTTTAACCACAGCTCACAATCCATGTTCTACTTGGGGGCAATGAACCAGCCAGGCACTAACACCACAGGGATATTTAAGGGAAGAACAAAAGTAGAGTGATAGGGGCTTCTGAAAATAAATATGTACTTTTCACTGACAATCACAGTGTAATAAAATGATATCCAAAAGTTACCAGATATAGTCATGCTAAATAGCAAGCAGAGAGGATTCCAGATATACTCATTTTAGAGTTAACTAATAGGAAATAAGACAAAAGCTAATATAATGATTTACAGTATCATGGTCTGTTCAATAGAGATTGTCTATAGACTTCTAAATGGTCTCTCCACCCCACTCTTAGTTTCTTCTATTAAACAGAGCAGCAAGGGG
Organism: Antilocapra americana; assembly: GCA_007570785.1. Classification (NCBI taxonomy): domain Eukaryota; kingdom Metazoa; phylum Chordata; class Mammalia; order Artiodactyla; family Antilocapridae; genus Antilocapra; species Antilocapra americana. The sequence goes on along the minus strand of ML660213.1, from coordinate 307,767 downwards.
ACCTCCCTGGTGGTCCAGTGGTTGAAAGTCTGTCTTCCAAAGCAGGCAACATGGGTTTGATCCCTGGGCAGGGAACTAAGTTCCCACCCACTGCAGGGCAACTAAGCCTGTGCACCAGAGCTACTGAGCCTCACACTCTAGAACCTGTGCTTCACAGTAAGACGCTTTAAGCCCATGAGAATCAAGGCAGAGCCCATGCACCACATGAAGACCAGGACAACCAGAAACAAACCAACAAAGACAACAGAGCAGCAAAAGTGATCTTGAAACATAAATCTTTAAGATTTATTAAAAACTCCTTCAGCAACTTTCCACTGCACTTGGCCTAAAATCCACATTTCTTAACCTAGAACACAAGTCCCTATCCAGCTATCTGTACCCCAAACTTACTCCTGCTTTGGGCTTCTTCTGTGTTTCAATTCTCTGGGCTTCTTCCAACATAGCAAGGAGATATTTGAACTTGATGCTCCATCTTTCTAGTGTACTTTCCCCTTGCTTTTGCTAACTTCTACTCAACATGCAAATTTGACTTTAAATGTAGATTTTCTGAATGGAGGTCTACCTGATAGTCTTCTGAAGCACAATTTTACCTTACATAGACTACCAGAATTTGTAAGTACATGTTGACTTGTATCGTTCTTTGTTTAATTCTTTCTTAAAAAATGTAAACTTGTATAGGCATAGAGTTTGAGCGTACACATATAAGCTTACAGAGGTCACCACACTCTATAACACTTTAAGCACTTCAACCCCTTGATTCCATCTTTTTTTTTTTTTGTCTTTCTAAACTGGGTCTGCATGCATCAGTAAATACAATAACTGAATACACCATAACCTCTCTCTGGCTTCCCTGATAGCTCAGTTGGTAAAGAATCCACCTGCAATGCAGGAGACTCTGGTTCGATTCCTGGATTGGGAAGATCCACTGGAGAAGGGATAGGCTACCCACTCCAGGATTCTTGGGCTTCCCTTGTGGCTCAGCTGGTAAAGAATCTGCCTGCAATGTGGGAGACCTGGGTTCGATCCCTGGGTTGGGAAGACCCCTTGGAGAAAGGAAAGACTACCCACTTCAGTATTCTGGCCTGGAGAATTCCATGGAATGTAGTTCATAGGGTTGCAAAGAGTCAGACAGGACTGGGCAACTTTCACTTTCACTTTAACCTCTCTCTCATGATTCACAATCTATGCTTCAATATGGCACTAAAAGTAGTTTTTAAACAGTGAATAAAGAAGTCACTTCAACCATTGACTAGAAAAACTGTCACCATCAATATTATTTGGGATTTTGTGAAACAACTAACAAATAAATGGCCTCCATTTACAATCTACTGAATCACTGTCTCTAGGGTCTAAGGATTGGAAATCTGTATTTCAGCTAAGACTTTTGGATGGATCTTATGAATACTATGTTTGAGAAGCACTGCTCTAAACAAATTTAAGTTTTTATGAACTTACTTATTTAATAATTAAGCCCTGCCCATAATGGGTCATACCTATAATATTAAGTCATGATCCATAAGCTTCAGAGTGTACCAGTGAAGATAACTTTTCAATAAGTTAACATCCAGAAGCCTTTTATTATCTGGCCTCTATCTGTACCAAAAAGAATGAAGGAACTGGTTAAATGTAAGAAAAACATTATTTTGCATAATTTCTTCATGTTGCCAGTTGATAGCATCTTTATCATTTCTACATGAGCTCTGTCTTGTGGCCAAGCTCTGATTTTTTCTTTCTTCTAATAGTTATCTAGATGATTAAATTATGAACAGAAAAACGGATGCTTTTTCAGAGTTTTATTCCTGAAAACTACTTATAATCATGCTTCCTTTGTTGATTTTAGTTGTTCCTATTATTTGGCATCATAATTCAGAAATTAGAAAACAATATGGACAATTGATGCCAGAAATATAGCACTAATTGTTCTTTAGTGTTATAGCACCAGGCTCCCAAATGGGTTCTATTGCAATGATCAAATGATAATTCCTCTAATAACTGTGTTTGGTGATTGAAGGTTTTCCAAATGGATGGCTTTCTATGAAATAAATTATTTCACCCTGCCTCTCCCTGGAGGGAATGAACAAAAAAAGGAAGGAAGGGAAAGAAAGAATGACTGAATGAAATGAAGGAAGGAAGAAAAAAGAAAGGATAAAAGAAATATGTAAGAGTTTTATATTCTCTATGAGCTGGTTAGTTAGGTGCAGCCATAAAAGGAGACCAAGTGGCTCAGGAAAAAGCCAATTTTATAATACACAGGGCTCCTAAAGACAAGAAACATAACATGCTTTGCAGGGCCTTTAAGGAAACCACCAGGATAGTCAGGAAGCAGAAGATAAGATGTAGGGCAGGCTGGCTGGGGCATTTATTGAACATTCATAGGAAAGGCAAGGCAAGGCAGGGCAAGGCAGAGAATACAGTTTAGGATCTGGCTGTTTGAATAATTTTGGAGGGCTTTTGACAAGGGTGGGCCCTAGTTTTTTGGAGCCTGGCCCTGGGGTATTTAAGGCAGAGAAATGTAGCTTCCTGGGTGCAAGGGCCAGACAGGGGAGTAGGGGAGGCAAGGCTCTGGACTGGTTAGTTTGTATATCAAAGGTATGATCCTGTCTGAGCACTTCATTATCTCTGAAAAAGTGAAAGGGTTAGTTGTGTGAAATTCTTTGTGACCCCTTGAACTGTAGCCTGACAGGCTCCCCTGTCCATGAGATTTTCCAGGCAAGAATACTGAAGTGGATTGCCATTCCCTTCTCCAGGGGATCTTCCCGACCCAGCAATAGAATCTGGGTCTCCTCCATTGCCGGCAGATTCTTCACCATCTGAGTCACCAGGGAAGAACTTGGAGGGGCAGTCAGAATTTTTGAGTTTTCAAACCATTATAGCATACTTAAAATTAAGAACATTTAGGATACGGTAAGTCTATCTTAAGTAAGTGGATATCCATCCACTCACATATCCCAATGCCTATTCTTCCATTTCAGTTTTTACTGAATTTGTTACAATACTGCTTTTGCTTTATGTTTCTGCTGTGAGGCATGTGGAATCTTAGCTCCCTGACCAGGTATTAAACCCACACTCCTTGCATTGGAAGGCAAAGTTATAACCACTAGAGGGACAGGGTTAAAAACATCTGTTTATGTATGATACCAATTACAAAAATAATACCAAAAGACTTCATTATACAAAAAGAAGAAAGGAAACAATGAATAGCCACAAACCAATCAGAATTGATTCTTTGATATTAAAATGCTATAATGTACATATGATGGGTTTTACTACAAAAATAATTTCCAAAGGAGGAGGGATACCTCTAAGTACACTAAGCACCAGCTATATAACAATAAAATATACATAGTTCCTATAATCAGTTTCTCAGATTTGTTAGGAAAGTCCAGTATGTGCTATACATTACAATATAAATACGTGTTAGAGCAAGGATTTTGAACTTCTTTAGTCCACAGAATTTTTAATATATTTATAGACCTCATTAACCACTTAACTGAAACACATTTAATTGCTCCTCATCCTCTTTCACTTCTATCCCAGCCCCTGTCTAGGTACAAATATCAGCACAATTAGAGAAAAGGGTCTCACGTATGACACACCAGAGAAGTCCATCTGAGAGCAAAAATCTATAGTGAAATATTAACTGATGAAAGAAACAGAAATCATAAATTCAAGAAGATCACAAAATCATTCTCCATTAGCAAGCTGTTCTCTGAATCCATTTAAATATAATTTATTAACTTTTGGAAAAAGATTATGAAACAAGTTAAATTCTATAATTCTATCCTATACATACATATATATATATATATATATATATATATAATATTCCCACTTAATTACAAAGTAAAAGATTGGATGACATTTTTCAGGGTCCCATGATGTTTTAAACACATTTAAATTGCTTACCACTGTATTTTAGAAAAAACTGCTTTAAAAATCAAGTAAGTAGATCTCATTTCATTTATGTTGCCTTTGAAAGAGCATTTGAGTCATGTGTCGATCATGTCTACATGGATTACTGAAAGTTCACAAATAAAAATTTTAAATATAATAATATTTGCAAAGAGATAATCATTCTTAAATAAAAATGATATATATATTTATTTATATATAAAATAATGACATAATACTAGTTTAATGCTATGTGGCTAATAAAAGTAAACACAGTATCCTTACATGGTATTCTTTACCTTTAGAGTAGAAATAAAGAAGGGATAAGATGTCAGTTCAGACTAATATTAATCAAGTGTCATCGTTAATATTAAATTCTGTGTATTTGGCCTCTAAATTATTTTCTTATAGATAATTTTGCTTTTGAAGTGCATTTTTTCTTATGCCATTTTAATATTTAAATTATGCCTCATTTTCCATAGTTTAATGTTGCTTTTTCCATATCAGGTAAGGAAGTTTCAGCTGAAAGTGTGGAGATGGGAATAATTTTGACCCTCACATTTTTATCTGTGGTTCCTTCTTAGGTCCCATTGTTGTTGTTGTTATGTCTAACTCTTTTGCAACCCCATGGACTATAGCCCAACAGGCTCCTCTGTCCATGGGATTTTCCAGGCAAGAATACTGGAACAGGTTGCCATTTCCCAACCCAGAGACAGAATCTATGTCTCTTGCATTGGCAGGCAGATTCTTTATCACTGAGCCACCAAGGAAGGCCCTGAGGACCCATTATCATCCAGTAATAAGGAGATTTCTTTCAGAGATTCATATTCTTTACCTTTCTTCTGCCTATAAACTCTTAAGTAAAACATGGAACATTTATAAGGCTTAATGTACCAAAAATGAAAAAAAATAAAGGAAGCTGGGAAGAAATCTCCTATCTTATTTGTGAATTCCTTCAACTGCATCTGAAACAGGCTGGGACCTAGGATCCTTTGCTGAAGTGCTTACACCTAGGCAAACATTTCCTTAAAAAAAAAAAAACAAAAAAACTAACCAAGGGTTTTAGGCCTTTGGATAAAAAAAAAAAAAAAAAAAAAATAAAAAAAAACGAGGTCCTTGGGGAAAAAAAAAAAAAAAAGGATCTCCAACTTTTTTGCACCAGGGACCAGTTTCAAAGAATTTTCCACAGACCGAGGTGTCAGGGGAATGGTTTCAGGATGATTCAAGCATATTACATGCCCTGTGCATTTTATTTCTATTACTATATCAGTTCCTCCTCAGATCATCAGATCCCAGAGACTGGGGACTGCTGCTTTAAGGGACGAAAAATAGTATGCATGCACAGTTAGGGCAAATTACGGACAAGATACAAAAAGACCAAAAAACATACTTCCAAATCTGGTGGCTCAGCTGGTGAAGAGTCTGTCTGCATTATGGGAGACCTGGGTTTGATCCCTGGGTTGGAAAGATCCCTTGAGAAGGAAATGGCTGCCCACTCCAGCACTCTTGTTGGAGAATTCTGTGGATAGACGAGCCTGGTGGGCTACAGTCCTCGGAATCGCAAAGAGTCAGGCAGGAATGAACAACTTTCACTTTCACGTTTTCAGGAGCAAAAGCAGGGACTACATGTGCACCCTGCACATAGCACCTCCAAGGGGTTGGGAAGACCCTCTAAGTCACCCCCCTGGCCCAACCATTGGACTGGTCAGCCCATATAAGTCACCCCATATAAGGAACCAGCTTGTCCCCCCTCAGAAAGTGAACAAGGGAAACTGTTCTTGTTTTTGCTTTCTTATTCTGTGGCAGGAGTCCCAGTGAAACCTTGCCTGAATTTCCTGTCTAGTCTCTTATCAATTTCTATTGACTGAAGAGGCTAAGAACCTGGTCAGTAACCAGAACTACACTGACAACAAAAGAAATGCACTAGATTCACTAACCTGATTTTTAAAGTGAAAAACTAAATGATATTAGCATAAACATTTGCAACTATTACCTAAGAGAATTCTGATGGCTGCCTCAACTCTATGTGAAATTATTCTTGCATGGCATCTGTAATTGTTTCTGTCAGGAAAATGGAAACCTTGCCGATATTTACTAATGTGCCTCGGAGAGCACAGTGACCTTGGAGATGTGTGCAGTGTTACCTTTGGAAATGGAAATTTTGCAGATAGTTCATAAGCCAGCTCCTCAACTCATGATAGCTAAATTTTTCTCGAGGCAACTGTTGTCCTTGGCAAAACCAATTTTGTTACCATTTATAAACAACAAAGGGAATTGAATGATTCAATAATAACCACGTATGTTTATTAAAAAACTTTATGCAAATCACGAGGTTAAGATATAATACTTACACATGCCCTTTTTAACTCTATAAATAGAGTGAGAAATGAGCTGTGACCCTATCTACCAAAGTAATTACATTACAAGTCAACTTTGATCTAGTTTATACGAGGGACTCTGTTTTAATTATATGGATAAAATCCACATAAAACTTTCTACATCTCTTTATTTTTATTTGAAATAACTGTTTCCACATATTTGTAAGAAATTTTACTCTAAATTTGATTCATGGAAACCGATACTACCAAAAAGAACTCAATTACACTTTCAACATTTGAGTTGTAGAGATTAAACACTGAGAAAATTGAGATAATGAGAAAGGTGAGCTCTACGGGGAAAAACAAATACATATTGATATGTCCATCTCTAAGATTCTGAAATTCTGGAGTTTATAATATTTTCTGAAAGGAATCCCCTAAGATGCAAGTATTATTCTGTTTTTTCTTTTCTACCTCCTAGGGGCTTAATACCTAAATATTCATGATCCCAAGATTACAGTTAAGATTGGCCTGAGGAACAAGAGGCAAAGGTTATCCCACTTTTACTGACAGGAAGACTGAGAAATAGAAGTAATGAGGCAATTATGCATAAAAATAACGTAGAATTTGGAATACTGGTCTCTTGACAGCAGAATCATCTTCTCCTTGAGCTAAACAAAGCTACTCATTTTTAAGAAGTCAGAATCCAACTTAATAAGTGAGGTTGAATATAGCACAGACTTTAATAGGCATTTATTTTAGTGTCTTTATGTTTTAATGTGTATTTTAGAATTTTAGTTATCTTGGGAGAAGAGAAATATTGCAGTTCCCAAAGGGACATATTGTGTATTTTGTGAATTTTACTTACTTATGTAGTGGGTATTTTATGAATGGTTACATTCATTCTCCTTAAGTCTCCAGAATGTTGCCCTGTCTTGGAAGAGACCAGAAGGACTACTGAAACCCAACTCTCCTCAAAGCTTAGAAACAAAAAACAAGTTATTCAAACTTTAAAATTTCTTAGCTCCTCATTCAAAATATTCACTTTTATGAATACAGTATGATATTACGCACTCATTCTTAACAAATAAACTTGTTCATTTGGCTTCCAATTCTGTTTTCATTTTACAAAATAATGAACAGATAGATTCCAACTCAACTATCAAGAGCCAAATATATATCAACAGCAATAGGAATTGAAGATTGGACTTCAAAGATTCAAAGTAGAATAAAAATTTTTGGTGTAGATTATGTAAAATACTGCATTTTTGCTGAATTCTTAGCTACTACTATGTTAGAAAGTAGAGATAAGGTTAACTGAAAACATTCAAGACATGGAAGCAACCAGAATGTCCATTAACGGATGAATGGATAAAGAAGATGTTGTATATGTATATGTGATATGTGTGGAGTAATAGCCTAAAAATAATGAAATACTTCCACTTGCAGCAATATGGATGGACCTAAAGATTATCATGCTAAATGAAGAAAATTATCACAAATGTATCACTTGAAAAGACTATAATTTTGACTTTTTTCCTAAATAATTCAATATCATATAATATCACTTATAAGTGAAATCTAAAAATGATACAAATGAAAGAAAGTGAAAGTGAAGTCGCTCAATTATGTCCGACTCTTTGCGACCCCATGGACTGTAGCCTACCAGGCTCCTCCGACCATGGGATTCTCCAGGCAAGAGTACTGGAGTGGCTTGCCATTTCCTTCTTCAAGGGATCTGCCTGACCCAGGGATTGAATCCAGGTCTCTCACATTGCAGGCAGACGCTTTACCATCTGAGCCATCAGAGAAGCTGATACAAACAAAAGTATATACAAAACAGAAGTAGATGCATAGACACAGAAAGCAAGCTTCTGGATACCAAAGTGGAAAGTTAGAGGGTAAGGATGAATTAGGAGTTTGGGATTAACACATACAGAATACCATATATAAAGTAGAAACCAAGGGCCCACTGTGTAGGACAAGAAACCATATTCAATATTTTGTAATGATGTATAAGGGAAAAGAATCTGAAAAAATGCATATATGTATAATGAATCACTTTGCAGTACAACCTGACACTTAACACGACCTTGTAAATCAACTATACTTCAATAAAAAAAAAGAAAGCCATGTGCAAAAAGTCCAAAAGTGACTATAAGTATATGAATGTGCTGAAATAAGCAAGCAAACAAAAAACAAATGTATCACTTGAAAAGACTATAATTTTGACTTTTTTCCTAAATAATTCAGTTCAAGTTATTTTTTCCACCATGTTAAACAAAGAAGATGGCTCTGTATCTTATAAACCTCCCTTCTTTATAAACTTGATGAAATGTTAGGACAACCAGAAAACAGAGATATAAGTAAGTATTCTCTATTTTCCAGAGTTCAAGAGAAAAAAGTGACTGGAAGTAATTGCAGTTTCTCATTTGTGTGCTGTGCTGTGCTTAGTCACTCAGTCATGTCCAACTCTTTGCAACTCCATAGACCTGTAGCCTGCCAGCCTCCTCTGTCCATGGGGATTCTGCAGGCAAGAATGCTGGAGTGGGTTGCCATGATTTTCTCCAGGGGATCTTCCCAACCCAGGGATCGATTCTTTACCATCTGAGCCACCACAGAAGCTCCTTTGTGTGGTTAAAAGCAAGATTTGATGGAGGAACTGATGAATGGGTAGACTGATGATAGATGGATAGGAAAAGTCAATATTTTAACATGGTCATAGCTCAGTCTCTCAATGTGAAAGATATACTTAAAAGATTCTCATCTTTGCACTATTGCTTTTAATGAAAGTGATTAAATATTGGAAAGAAATGATGCAATCCTATTTTCTGAATACTGTTCTCCTGCGTACCCACCCCTCCTGCATCTTGGTGCCTAGACTGTTTCATTGTTATGCCACAGTGGTCCTGCCTGAAGAGCCACCTGTATTTATATATCACCACGGGCTTCCCTTTTTTGGCAGCAATCATTCCCTCAGCCCAAAGCTTCCATCCCAGGAACAGCTGTTTCACCACCACTAACAATAATCTAATAACTAGATAAAAAAAAATCCTTCTATTCATTTCCCTGTTATTTGCAGTCTGCAGAGAAACACGCCATTCATACTAATGGTGGTCTCCTGCAAAATGTATGTTTCATTTCCTGTCTAGGGGACTGGGAAGGAGCAGTACTTGATCTCCAGTTGGAAACAATTAGCTGGACTTTGGAAGAAAAAGAGGTATGAAACTTTAGGCATGTAATTTATTGATTAACATGTAAATGTATTATAATTATTTCTCATATACATGTTGCTCCACTTATTGAATTGCAATCCCTGTGATAATTTTATTCCTTAATAAAAAGATCATATGAGTTATTCCTAATATCATCTTCTTCAATGTTATTTTCTAAACTTCAATTTGTTAAATTCAGATTAATGAAATAATGTAATAATTTTGTTGCAGACAGAAACTATTATTTTTCACTACCAATGTATCACCCCATGGTTAACTTTGTACTGATTTCTAATAATCTTATTCTTTCTTTTTTTAATGGGGTCATTCACAAAGAAGTAAGATAGACTTTCAAAAGCAGCTACATATTCTGGCTGAAAAGTTCTTGAGGACAGTCAGTTATCTATTTTGGTCTGAATATTCATTCAAGTTATTATTATTTGGCTGCACCATATAGCTTGCGGGATCCTAGTTCCCCAACCAGAATTGAACCCAGGCCATTGGGCCACTGCAGTATCAGTGCCAAGCCCTAATCACTGGACAGCCAGGGAATTCCCCTAAATGGAACTTCTGGGCAACAGTAGGGTTTCTCAGCAGCAGAACTACTGACATTTGAGATGGGGTAATACTTGGTGGGAACTGTCCTTTGTACTACAGGATGTTTGGCTGCATCTCTGGAATCGCAAAAGTTGGACACAACTGAGCGACTAAGCACAGCACACTGGAATCTACCTATAGATATCAGCAGTACCCTCACACCTAGCCATGGGCATTGAAGCATGTTAATTGTCATGTGTCTAATCAATCGCCAGCCCAGGATTGATGCTCAGGACTGGTGCAGCGAGATTTCCCGGGGGGGAGGGAGAGGGAGGGGGGACCCGGAGGGGAAGCATATGTAAACGCATGGTGATATCATGACAATGTATGGCAAAAACAATAATAAAAAAAAAAAAAGAAATGTCTCCAGATATTGATAAAAATCCCTTCTGTAGTAACATCACCCCAGGTAGAGAACAATAGGACTAAAGCATTCACTTCTCTATATCATGGGATAATTCAGTTTTGAGAGCAACAGTCTGTTATTCTGTTGCTTTTATCTTTAATTTTATACTCCTCGTATAAAATGACATCTACTCTTCTTAAGTGGGCTTCTACCATCAATCTTTGCCCTTTGTTCTCTCTCCTGTATCCCATTAATTCTATAATTATGCATGTTTGGTGACCCACATATCAGGGGAATTAAGTGACAAGAATTATACCCCTTAGATTCTTAGAGGTTATAATAGATAGAATAAAAACAACTATATCTATCAGGTTAAAATTTGTTAACCTATGTTTCCATTGCTATATCTCAATTAGTGGAAATATATAGAACTTGTGAGCAAATCTTATTTTTAACAAAATATAGTTTTAAAAAAAAGTGAAAAATGACATCCTGCTCATTAATAATGACTTCCAGGTCAAAGTATTTTTCCAGTTTTCACAATTTTTACAAGTTGGTTGAGTGTAAGTCCCTTAAGAAGCTAAGCCCAGGTCAGATTCTCTATGATCATGATAATTATTATTGATCATGATAAATGCACTCAGTTATGAAAAGAGGCAAAGCACTGTCTCAGTGGCTTTTGTCTACATAAGTATCAGCTTCATTGTTCTCTTTCTTCATCTGTAAAATGACTGGGTTTGTCATAAGAATTAAGTAAGGAAATATATATAAAGCAATTAAAATAGTACTTGGAACATATTGCTCAGTAATATTCCTTGACAGAATTTTCCTACGCCACTTAATCGAAATCCAACTAATAGGTATTAAGAACTAAAATTTTTGTGAAGCTCTCATGTATTCCATCAAATATTGTCCACATTTGAATATCTTTTAGACTCTTCAAATGTAATTTACATCATAACAAACTTAAAATCTAACCAAGTTCTATTCTTCCCCTTGTATTTTCTAGCTCTATGTATATTTCTATTTTTTAATACCTTAACGGGGTTGACAGTTTTTTAAAATTTCTGTCTCCTTGATTTGTTCCATTTTCCCTGTTCTTCAGACGGAATGCCCCCACCTTAGAACCATCTAGCCTGAGTTTCTAAAATATCTCCTAACTTGTGGTCCTGCTCAGATAACAATCTTAATGTTACTATACACTGTGATCTTTTTAAAAGAAAAAATCTGATGAAATAACTTCTTACTTAAAATCCTTCAATAGCTCTCATGACAATTCAAGATAAAATCTGACATCCTTAGCGTGCTAAAGAAGGATTTTTATGAACTGGGCTCTATGCTTTCCAACATTATCTTTGTCCCTTTTCACCTTGAATCCCTTACTAGAGTCCTACTGAATCAACTGAAGTTGATCAATTCTGTGTGGTGTTCTGACAGCCTTCATTCTAACTCATATCTCCCTCCATCTGCTCGGAGCTCCTTGGTGCCCATATTTCCTGGACTATTTTCTACCTTTTTTTTTTTTTTTTTGAGTAAATGCCAATCTTGGGTACTTACATTTTCAGTTCAGTTCAGTTGCTCAGTCATGTCCAATTCTTTGCAACCCCATGGACTACAGCATGCCAGGCCTCCCTGTCCATCACCAACTCCAGGAGTTTACTCAAACTCACGTCCATTGAATCGGTCATGCTATCCAACCATCTCATCCTTTGTCATCCCCTTCTCCTCCTGTCTTCAATCTTTCCCAGCATCAGGGTCTTTTCAACTGACTCAGTTCTTCCCATCAGGTGGCCACAGTGTTGGAGTTTCAGCTTCAGCATCAGTCCTTCCAATGAATATTCAGGACTGATTTCCTTTAGGATGGACTGGTTGGCTCTCCTTATTTACATTTTACCAAGAACTTATTTCTTTATAATGTTTATTATATTATTCTTACTATCTATGTTTATTTGTCTGACTCTTCCTAAGATATTCAGATTCTAAGGGTTGGTGCTATTTTTTTCTTTTGTCTGTAATTCATAATGTCTTATTTTTTTTAACTGTAACTGAGAATGAAAGCATCTAAAGTAACTTTGCTGAAAGATATTTAAAGAAGTTGCAAAAATCATTGTCAGTATAGTGTGAAGAACAGTGATTTATTATTTAGACATATCCAGATTTGAATCCCAGTTCTGTAACATTAATTAGTATTCTGTGTATTTTGATGCAGTCAATGCTTTGTTTACCAATTATACTTCCTCTTTTGTAATGTTGTGAATAATTCTTGATAGAAGAGGTTGAGCTTAGACTTGAACAAGATAAAAATATATGAGGCAAAGTGTAGGTGTCAAAAAATAGCACCTATAATAGTTTCATTTCTAATTTCAACTTAAATTCCAAGCAGGAGTTGATATTCCTATAAAAAATTTAAAATGTACTGAATTTTTGAAACACATCAGAATGGGCCCAACTAAAATGGTCCTATAAAATGAACATGAGGCTTGAAAAGATTCATGGAAAGAGATGACAAAGAAAAGATAGTTTCAGATAATGACAAACAACTAAAAGTGGTGAACAGTCACTATCTTGGACCTAAGTCTTTCTTAGTATGGTGACAAAATAATGATGCTAATAAATAAGTGAAAACATGCAAAATAATAAGAAAGATTATGATGAATTCATACCTCAAGTCAAAATTATTGAATAACATTCCAGGTTTGTAGTGTTTTTGGAAATATTGGCTAATAATAAAGCATATATGGGGCTTCTCTGGTGGATCAGTGGGTAAGGAATCTGCCTTCAATGCATTAGATGCAGGAGATGCAGGTTCAGTCCCTGGGTTGGGAAGATCCTCTGCAGGAGGGTATTGCAACCCACTCCAGTATTCTTGCCTAAAGAATCCCATGGACAGAGGAGCCTGGTGGGCTACAGTCCATAGGGTTGCAAAGAGTCAGATACAACTGAAGCTACTGAGCCCACAGAACACAACAGAACATACAATTTAAAACGAAGAAGTATACATATACTAAAAGCTTTTTACTATGAGGGAGTGTGTCCAAAATTTGTAGAACACTGAGATAGATACATGATATAGCACCAGGAGGCCACTATCTACATTGGACATAACAGAGTGGAAGGAAATAAACTCTTCGGTAGCCTGCAAACAGTCAACAGTCAGTTCTTCCAGGACATACTTTGACGGATTGCAAAGACACATGAACAATAATTAAGACTGATCTTGCAGATAAATTCACATCCCACAGCAGCAGGTTGGGCTAAGTGCAATAAGGGATACTGGCAAGTGAATTCAGACTCAACAGGATACCCATTCCCACAGTCATAGTACAGTAGAAGAATTAGAGATAATTATTGAATATATGTGTGCTTCCTTGATGGCTCACATGGTAAAAAATCTGCCTGCAGCACCGGAGACCTGGGTTCAATCCCTGGGTCGAGAAGGTCCCCTGGAGAAGGGAATGGCTACTCGCTCCAGTATTCTTGCCTGGGAAATCCCATGGACAGAGGAGCCTGGTGGATTACAGTCTGTGGGATAGCAAAGAGTCATTGAACATACTGCATATCTGGGTTTTATCATGTATAGCTGTGTTAGGAAATAAGATTTTTTAATAGATTAGGTTTTTTCACCTTCAACAGAACCTTCTGCTACTTTCTTGAAGTATTAATTTAAATAACCTCCAGATAAGCTGTTAAATGCTGACATTTAGACCTGATGATCAGTGTCAAGATTCTGGTGCCGAAATTAAGTCAAAATACAGTGAGCAGAGGGCTTTCCAGAATTCACACATAAGAAATCATGTTTAACTAAGTCCTATAACAATACATGAACATGATTCCAAAATCACATAGAGCAGAAGCAACAAAATTTAAGTGACTGAATATAGTATCGATATATTAATCATCATACTTGTCTTTAATTTCAATTTTTGTATTTTTATATGTAACAGTACAACTACAAATCTGAGGGATTTTAATCATGTTTATATGATTTTTTTCATAAACACAACATGTTATCCCATGTATTATATAGACATGATTTGTTCTATTTATTTTCCACAATACTTCTAAAAGTTTATTAGTCTTTTGTTATATTTTCAAGAGTAAATATTAGCCAATAAAGCATACACTGGTCCAGGTTTTCAATTTCCTACTCAGGAATTATTTTCTGAGAAGTCATGTGCAATAACATTGCATAAATTGCATAAACTCTTCCCATCTATATGATCATGCCCTTTGTAGTTTGACAGCTTTTCCCATGTAGGGATGAAGTCTATTTCTCCACCTATTCAGTTATTCTCTGTCCATTGACTTGCTTTGGTCAAGGAGACATTAGCAAATAGGGTGCAAGCAGAGTCTTAAAATGTACTTACGCCATGAAGGCATGCTCTTTCTGTGCTTGCTTTCTTAAGAACACCTTGTGAATAAAGTCAAAATAGCCTACCTGTATAAATAAGAGACCAGAAGGAAGAGAACCAAGATGCTCTGGCTGACAGCCTGCTAGTCACTGGGCAGAGCGAGGCCATCCTGCACATTCAGCCACCAGCCACTTCCCAGCTGACCATGAATACAAGAGACAACTCAGCCCATCTCTCCAGCTGGACCAGTCAAAAAAGTACTTAGCCAACCAACAGAATAATAAGGTAAAAAAAAAAAAAAGATACTATTAATTCAGTAACTTTAGATGATTTGTTATGCAAATTGACAGTTATTAACACAGTAAGTCTTCTCACAGATCAGAGACAAAACACCTTGATGTATAAATTTTATTCTGACAAAGAAGCCTTTTAACATAATTGTAACAAAATGGAAGGAATGATGTAATCATAGTCAGGATGAAAATAAATCCTTAGCTTGATATTACTCATTCTTAACTGCTAGATCAAATGCCAGATCAAGTGCTACCATTAAGGAAGACTTCCCAGATTCCTTTTTCTGAAGGTAATTTATATCTATTTTGTACTTCTGTAGCTTTGGTACTGTTTCTCAGAAGACATTGAATTTGCCAGTTTCTTTATTGCATTAATTTTGTATGTGTGTACTTTTGTTTCCTCAACTTATTTTAAAAAAAGATGAGAATTGATTTCTTTTTGCATCATCCTCATTTTTCATTATGAGAAACACAGTGCTTGGCACATAAAATCATTAAGAGTCATTTCCTCATTGGAAGTCATAGTATTATTCTTGATGCATGGTGTTCCTTTTGCCATCACAATCCATGATTCAAAGACTTTCTTTTGAAATAAATGTATTTATATGGAACACTTCAGATTTAAGGAGCATTTCTGAAACTGAGCAGGACCCTGTGGGGCCCCTGGGCATGAAAGCATTTCAAACAGTTGCTAATCAGGGCAGGGAGGGGATACAGAGAAAAGTGAGGAGGAGCCGAGAAACAATAATGTAGCCTTAGGGGAGGGTCCTGGTTCTGCCTCAAGGGATACACCTAACAATGTCTTTGAGCTCCTTTACAGAAGTCAACATTTAAAAAACTAAGATCCTGGCATCCAGTCCCATCACTTCATGGAAAATAAAAGGGGAAGAAGTGGACGTAATGACAAATTTTGTTTTCTTGGACTCCAGAATCACCGTGGACAGTTACTGTAGCCATGAAATTAAAAGATGCTTGCTCATTGGAAGGAAAACTGACAAACCTAGACAGCAAATTTCAAAAGCCAAAACATCACTTTGCCAACAGAGGGCCCTATACTCAAAGCTATGGTTTTTCCAGACGTCATGTGTGGATGTGAGATCAGTTCATTCACTCAGTTGTGTCCAACTCTTTGCGACCTCGTGGACTGCAGCACACCAGGCTTCCCTGTCCATCACCAACTCCTGGAGCTTGCTCAAACTCATGTCCATTGAGTCAGTGATGCCATACAACCATCTCATCCTCTGTTGTCTCCTTCTCCTCCTGCCTTCAATCTTTCCCAGCACCAGGGTCTTCTTCAATGAGTCAGTTCTTCACATCAGATGGCCAAAGTATTGGGGCTTCAACTTAGTGTCAGTCCTTCCAATGAATATGCAGGACTGATTTTCTTTAGGATGGACTGGTTGGATCTCTTTGCCATCCAAGGGGCTCTCAAGAGTCTACTCCATCTGCGTTCCTTTTGCTGTCTTGCATGTTAGGTTCTCGTTACCGTCTTTCTAAATTCCATATATATGTGTTAATATACTATATTGTTGTTTTTGCTTCTGGCTTACTTCACTCTGGATAATGTGCTAGGGTAAGGGTGGGATGATATGGGAGAAGGGCATTGAAACAAGTTAATTATCATATGTCTAATCAATTGCCAGCCCAGGATTGATGCTCGGGGCTGGTGCAGCGAGATTTCCCGGGGGGGAGGGGGGTTCTGGAGGGGAAACATATGTAAACCCATGGTGATATCATGCCATTGTATGGCAAAAACAAGAAAAAAAAAAAAAAAAGAGTCTACTCCAACACCACAGTTTAAAAGCACCAATTCTTTGGTGCTCAGCTTGCTTTATAGTCCAACACTCACATCCATACATGACTACTGGGAAAACTGTAGATGGACCTTAGTTTGCAAAGTAATATCTCTCCTTTTTTGGCAAAGTAATGTCTCTGGATGTGAGAGTTGGACCATAAAGAAGGCTGAGCACTGAAGAATTGAGACTTTCAAACTGTGGAGCTGGAGAAATTCTTGTGAGTCCCTTGGATAGCAAGGAGTTCAAACCAGTCAATCCTAAAGGAAATCAACTCTGACTATTCATTGGAAGAACTGATGCTAAAGCTCCAATACTTTGCTGACCTGATACGAAGAGATGACTCATTGGAAAAACCCTGAAGATGGAAAATATTGAAGGCAAAAGAAGAGGGTGGCAGAGTATGAGATAGATAACATCACAGATTCACTGGACATGAATCTGAGCAAACTCCAGGAGACAGTGAAGGACAAGGAAGCTGGTATGCCACAGTTCATGGGGTCACACAGAGTTGGACACAACTTAGTGACTGAACAACAACAGAAATAAAATCCCCAGCAAATGGAAGAGGTTAGCATTCTTCATTCCAGAGAAGGTCACAGATTGAGGAGGTCACCTGAGACCAGATTAAAGAAATGCAGGCACTATATACACTCTGATCCTCGTCAGCAACCCTGCCCTTGAACCACTGCTGTAAAACTCCTCACCAAATCCCTCCAGGTTGGGTTACACAGTTTTTCAGGTCACGAGCCTCCTGTGTCCCCCTTTGTCTGGCAAAGCGATAAAGCTATACTTCTCTGCTTCACCCAGAACTCTGCCTCTGAGATTTGATTCAACACCAGTGCACCGAGGCCGAGTTTTCAGCATCACTATTTCATTTTTCCAGCCAAGTTGCCACATAGGTCAGTGAAAGAATGTCCGTCCAGATGGTTTGAGCCCCCAAGCTTCAATCATTCCATCAAAGAACCCAGACATTTAAAGAATGACAACCATCCCTACTATTTCCACTGCCTCCTATCCAAATTCCAGGTTCATCATTTGGAAATAGAACACACAAAATGTGTTATGCCACTAAATTTCCGGTGGTTTGTGAAAGCAGTAGCAACTGAGACAATCTTTTTCCAATATTCTTTCAACTGAAGTAGAAGAATGCTATTTATATACAATCCAAACTGTGTTGTGTAAAAATAGTGACTTACTGCTTACAGCAACTTTTTAACCTTTGTCCTGGCTCATAAGTCAGACTACTTCAAGTTCTGAACTTAACTGTACCTTTGCTTCTGCAAGTGAATGATGGGAAATATTTTTTCCCCTATATCTAAGGTATTCAGCTATATATTAAGCCTTCTACATTCTTTCTTCTGTGGGAAGCAAGCCAACAAACTTTTTTTTTTTTTTATTAGAACCCAGCACTAGGAACAGAAGCAGTCTCAGAGTTTTGATGAATAGGATAAGGTTCTCCAAAAGCAAGATATTGGTCTGCGGGAGGGAGGTTAAGTCTGTAAGCAGATAGATTAGGGAGTTTCCAGAGAAAGGGAACAGTTACTGCTCTCTTGACATAAGAGAAATCATTTTGGCCAAAACATGACCACAATGCTTGCCCCTGAACAGGTCTCAGTAATCAATGATCAAAGGGAATAAAGAATGCAGGAACAGAGAAAAGGCAGTCAAACAATAGGGCACACATAATAATACATCATTGAGTTCTTCAGGGACTAAGGCCCTCACCCAGGTGGAGGACAATGAAAATGTGGACCCCTCTGACTTGAATCAACTGAAACTTGAACTCTGTCAACCTTTGCCTGAATTCTCTGCTGAATCCTCCTCCGCTGAAGCCCCTTCATGACTATGTGTGTACCCTTACATTAAACTTCCCCAATTTTACTGCTTGGGGATGATCCTTGGTGCTCTCCTTTCCTGATGAAGGTAAATAATACATCCTTCCTTCTCCAGACCTTTGGCTTGTTTGACTCTACTAGCTCAACACCCACCAAGAGGTGAACCCAGTTTTCCAGTAACAGGTCCACCTTTGATTTGGGCAGCCCTTATTCCCCATTTTAATTGTTATATTAACTTTAAGTAAATAGATGTCAGAATAGCTGTTATGATTTGTATAAATGCCTGTTTCTAATAGATTACAATGGATCAACACTACACATCTGGGGCTTCTATGATGGCTCAGCAATAAAGAATTGAAACATGTAAATTATCATATGTGAAATAAGTCACCAGCCCAGGTTTGATGCTTGATACAGGGTGCTCAGGGCTGGTGCACCGGGATGACCCAGAGAGAGGGAATCGGGAGGGAGGTGTGAGGGGGGTTCTGGAAGGGGAACACATGTATACCCATGATGGATTCATGTCAATGTATGGCAAAACCAACATGATAATGTAAAGGGAAAAAAAAAAAATCTGCCTGCAATGCAGGAAATGCGGGAGACACAGGTTTGCTCCCTGGGTAGGGAAGATCCCCTGGAGAAGGGCATGGCAACCCACTCCAGCGTTTTTGCCTAGGAAATTCCAAGGACAGAGGAACCTGGAGGGCATGGTCCAAAAGGCTGCAAAGAGTCGAACATGACTGAGCACACACCTTATCATTAATTAGCTTTAAATATTTAAAAGGAAGATAATATTTAGTTCCCTGAGCATCTACAAAGTTAATAAGCATAAAGGAGGGGAGAGAAAAGTGATGCAATGAGAAATCAGGGGTGACGAGGTCCAGGAGTCCTAACTTTCTATCAGTCTGCTGCTGGCGCTCCATTCCAGGAGGCAAGGACCAGAGAACACCGGTCACTTCTCTAAATGCCAGGGAAGGAAATTTTCTCTGATTTCCTGCTTTCAGTTTATCTCAAATCTACCAATGTATTTCCATCCCCAACTCTTTATGAAGCTAGAGCTTGCATTTAGAGATAAACGCAATGCAAAATAACGGGAGCTGTGTCATAAATTCACAATCCAGTTAGGAGTGCCAGCTACAAATTTGCACTTGCCATCTACCTTTACAACAATTAAATCATGTGTGGCTGCAGCTGCTGACCTTCAACCCCCTCCCCCCCCCCGAAGGGAGTCCAGGGTGGAGAGGAGGGATGAAGCACTCTGTACTCTGGGAAAAAGTCAGCTGAACACGTTTTCAGATAGTTAATCTCTGCAGCTGATTGTAGGAATCCAATTCTTGCATCTCCTCGCATCTAGAAAAGCACTACATTCCTTCATGGTGACAATCACTCCTCAGGACTTGCAGAACCCTGAAAAAATATGTGCTTGACTACAAATACTCCTGTTTCATCAAGATCACACACGTACTGACCGTCCCCCTCTACCTCTGAGGAGTTTCTTAGGGCCAATTGAGGTTCTGTCACCTGGGATGTAGTCCTCATTTTGCCTCAAATCAAACTTAACTCGCAACTCCCACATTGTGCCTTTTTTTTAAGTCAGCAGGATACAGATTGATTACTTGGACAAGCTTAGCGCAGGATGGTAATTTGTGTGTCTGTACACATGTGTTTGTCAGTTATGTTTTCCCATTTCCAGCTAAAGGAGTAAAATAATGTATCCATGAGATCTAAGTATTTTCAGGAGTATCTCCTTATCAAAATTGTGGGATGAGACAAGTAGAGTGCGCCCAAGTTTGCTCCTCCCATTGGGCAGCACAGAGGCTTAAGTGCCCCATCTGTCTGATCTGCAAATTCCCATCCAGCGTAATCCCTGTTCCTGGTGATTAACTCAGCCTTCACTTTCTCTCCCTAGCTGACCATGTTGTGACATGATGTTTACTGCTCAATTCTTAGAATGTTCCAGGAACCAATGCAGAAAACAGACGGAAGAAAGGTTTGCTGTACTTACTAAAACTGACTCTGTCCCGCTGTTAATGAACACTGATGTAGGCACTAAATGGATTAAAATTATTTTGCTCGTGGATCAAGAATTGAGCTACATAAGGACAGACATTATTTCAGCATGAAGAGCTTGCAAATTTGTAGTTTGGGTTTTTTGCATTAATATAATGTAAACAGCTAGCTGGATTAAAAATGACCTGTCATAGTCACAAACTATTTAGAAAAACTGCATGATTACATGAAATTATGCTGACTTGTTTCTTCCATTACCAAATAACTCCAAAATGCACTCGTTTTTAAAGAATATTACATGAATGTAATGGAAATAGTTGCGGTGAAAAATTCTTGCCTTGTGTTCATTAAATTTCCAAGTTATTAACAGTTGCTCATAGTTAAAGGCAAATTGAAATTGGCTTATTTTATTTGGGGAAGGGGACAACCTACCATTCTAAATAATTAACTATAAAATAGTATATGTGGGTATACACAGAAAATGATAAATGTATGTAGGAAGCATTAAACAGAGTGCTTGAAACCATTAACTGTTATTTGACAATCTGAAAATGATTTCCTTTGTTCTATTCATTAGGGAAAAATCAAGAAATAAACATAAGGATGATTTAAAAGCCATCAGTAAAAAACTATGACTTTAATTATTGTCATCATTCTAAGGAAAGGAAATGTTCCTCATTCACTTCACTGAATGCATCCATCTTTTCATTGCTCCAATGCATCCCAGGGGGTTAAAAACAAATAAACAAAACATGGGATGAGAATGTAAATTCAGCTAGCAATATACTGTACAGATCCATGTTATGCGCAAATGTTTTATATTCCATACTGTTATAAAGTCAATATAGTACAAAGCAAAATATAGAATGACCTAAAAAGGATGCAGACATATCACTAATCGTAGTCAGAAGAGAACAGAGATACATCTGAGAGAAGACAGAAAGTCTCAATAATGGAAATAGCATATTTTAGTGGGCAAGCAGAACTTGAGCGATGGTAGGTTTTGATAGATCATGTTATAAGATTTTCCATTATTCATATTTCATTTATAATTATACTCCAGTATCAAAATATATGTACTGGACATCTACTGAGTTAATGTAGTTGTGCTATTTTTCCCTATCTAGCAAAGAAGGGCAATTAATGCACAGCAATAATATATGCTGTTGCTGAGTTGCTTCAGTCATGTCCAACTCTGTGCGACCCCACAGATGGCAGCCCACCAGGCTCCCCCGTCCCTGGGATTCTCCAGGCAAGACCACTGGACTGGGTTGCCACTTCCTTCTCCAACGCATGAGAATGAAAAGTGAAAGTGAAGTCGCTCAATCGTGTCTGACTCTTCACGACCCCGTGGACTGCAGCCTACCAGAATCCTCCGTCCATGGGATTTTCCAGGCAAGAGTACTGGAGTGGGGTGCCATTGCCTTCTCCGAATAATATATGCTAAACAATACAAAATAAAAGTCTTGAATGTAAAGAAAACGGAAAATTTATTTTCAGGTGGGGATGTCAGAGAAAATATTGTGGAGAGGGTAGAACTTGACCTACACCTTGGAGGATGATTTTCACTGTTACAAGTGCTTTGCTTTCATTCTCTGGCTGACTTCTCCTTTTCCTCCTTTCTTTCCTCCTCCTCTTCCTTGATTCTGGCTTCTTGCCTGATTCTTGGGAGAGTGTGGAATGAAGATATCATATACAGTTATCTATGATCTAACACTGATTTCAGTAGAGTACTACTGGTTTATCTGTCATTCTCACCATTGGTCTATGACATCTCTGAAGGTAGAAACAATATTTCCAACATATATGAGTTCCTAACACTAAACATAATACCTAAAACATGGCAGGCCTGTGATAAAAATTATTATATTAATAAAGGGCAAATAAATTAAAGCCCAGGGGCAGCAAGCTGGAGAATGTGTTCATGCACTAGAATAAAACAGTTTGAAATCAGTAAAGACTACTTCTTTATCATGTCATAGTGATTAAATAAAGCATGCTATATTTACAATAAATGTGACAGACAGCAAAGATTCTTCCCTATAGTATAGTGAATTACAGTATTGCCATTATTTTGTCAATCTGTTTCAATTCACCTGTCTATATATTGCATATTACTCTAAAACAAATTACATGATTTCAGTATACTGAAAGATAAAAACCATCTATGTAGTCATTATTTATTGCAGTTTATGATGGAGAATCATACAAGAAATGGTTCAGATTTAAGTGCAAAAAATTTAAAATAAGACAGAAATGGCAATTATCCTACTTCTATCACTTACTGTAAACTTACTGTTATTTAAGCCTCAATTTTCTTATTTGTAAAATAGGGTTAAAATGGCACCTACTTCACAATGTTCTTGCTAGTGTAAAAAGAGGTAATACATGTAAATACCTCATACTGTGTAAAAGACAATCTCTATACCTTGAAGGGGTTGTAGTCAACAATAGGACTGGAATTCCTGCATCACTATAATTCGTGAAGTGCTTTACACACCAATTTTATCACTACCATTACCTTAGGTACACATTATCTGAGGAAAATACCAGGACTGTAATTATAGGAAAAAAATATTTATTGTGCAGAAATAGTTGATGAACACTGCTGCTTCCCAGGTGGCGCTTAGTGGTAAAGACCCTCCTGGCAATGCAGGAGACTCAGGAGACACGTGATGCCAGCTGGATCCCTGGGTGGGGAAGATCCCCTGGAGGAGGGCATGGCGACCCACTTCAGTAATCTTGCCTGGAGAATGCCATGGACAGAGGAGCCTGGAGGCTGGCGGGCTACAGTCCATGGGACCTCAGAATCAGACACTATTGAAGCAACTTAGCACATTGATATAAAAGCTGCTTAAATATTGTCTTAAGTAGCCATCTTCCAAAATTCCTCCTAGAGGAGGGATAGAAGAGGGAAAGAGGGATCACTGATAAATTGAGGCTATTTTATATTCTTTTTGTTTTTGCCCTCAATGGATTGTCATAATGTACTCAGAAAAAGTTTCCAGCTCAGGACCTAATGCAGTAAGAAACTATCAGAACAGGACCTAGGTGTATAGCTCTTGACCCTCTGTATTGAAACACCAGCAATATACCTTATGAAGGTTACTTATTGTTTGACACGGTGTGTTTTATTACCTTACGAGACTACATTGTACCTTCCACCTTCCAAAAAAGGAGACTCTCTTGGTTGGGAGACTACACATCACCACAATGTGACACCATAATTTTTCATTAATCACCTCTTATAACTGTGATTTGCCATGTTTTATTATTAGGCAAAATATAGAAACCCATGGACAGGTAGGAATCTGAGAGGGAGAAGATAAGATACCCAGCCTCAGGGCACACAGTCATAACACAGCTGGTCTATTAAGCCCTGCAGCATTCATTGGTCTGTGAAGAGCTCAGAATCTAATGGGGGGTATAAAAATTCAAAACAGAAAAATGTTATCCAAACACCAAATATTTCCTGATTGATGATAGTCTAAGTGGTATGAATAAGCTACTGTAAGAGCTTAAATGAGAGTGAAATAAATTCTAATTGGTCACAGAAAATATATCTGTGCTCTGAAACAGGAAAGTAGGAAGTTACTCAATTTTGCTTCAATAATTTAAGCTTGGGTATTTTGAAACACACAAGTATACCCCAAAATGAAATATTTATTTGAAATTTAAATTTTAAATGGCTTTATATTGGGGGGGAAAATAGGTAGTCTCTGATGAGATGTAATGGTTGTATGTTCATTTTTTAATGAAAGTCCTTACACCAGTTTGTAAGATGTCAAGCAAAAAATTCTGGGAAAATAAATCTGATCATGTGAGTTTTTACTGAATTTCAACAGATTTAATTAAGACAATGATGTGAAAGTTGCATTGGGCTGGCCAAAAAGTTTGGTTGTTTTTTTCCATAAGATCTTAAGGAAAAACTCAAACTTTTTGACCAATCCAATACTGAAGGGAAGGTGGACAGTCAAAACATTTTTCTTGATCTGTATTAGTAAACCAGGTATAATGATCCATACCAGTCATGCAGGAAAATACAGAAAAGTCCCCAGAACTCAGGTTCCATGGCTACTGAAACCTTGAACTGTTGTACATGGGTGTAACTGAAGTAACAAACTTTCTTGGCCCAACAGTAACTACAGTAATCACCATCACAATAGCCTGCAGGTAGCATCCCACTGCATTCTCAGAGCTCAGTGTGATAAGACTGTTGAGTATGTGACTTTTGGAAAGTTAATTCACTCAAGCTCGATTTTCTCAACCTAAAATATGGGAATGTGAATAATGTTTACCTCAGGATTAACTTAACAGTTAAAATAATTGATCCTTTTAAATCTCTATCAGAATGCTTTACACACGTTCAATGGTCAATAAGCAACATTTAGAGGTCAAGAAGCAACAGTTAGAACCAGACATGGAACACTGAACTGGTGCATAATTGGGAAAGGAGTATGTCAAGGCTCTAGGCTGTCACCTTGCTTATTTAATATCACGTGAAATGCTAGGCTGGATGAATCACAAGCTGGAATCTAAATTGCAGGGAGAAATATCAATAACCTCAGATATGCAGATGATATCACTCTAATGGTAGAAAGCAAAGAGGAACTAAAGAGCCTCTTGATGAAGGTGAGAGAGGAGAGTGAAAAAGCTGGCTTAAAACTCAACATTCATAAAATTAAGATCATGGCATCCAGTCCCATCACTTATGACAAATATATGGGGAAAAATAAAAACAGTGACAGGCTTTATTTTCTTGGGCTCCAAAATCACTGCAGACAGTGACTGCAGCCATGAAATTAAAAGATGTTTGCTGCTTGGAAGAAAAGCTATGACCAACCTAGACAACATTTTAAAAAGCAGAGACATCTCTTTGCCAACAAAGGTCCATATAGTCAAAGCTATGGTTTTTCTAGTAGTTAGGTGTGGATATGAGAGTTGGACTATAAAGAAGACTGGTTGCTGAAGAATCAATACTTTCAAACTGTGGTGCTTGAGTAGACTCTTTAGAGTTCCTTGGACAGCAAGATCAAAACAGTCAATCCTAAAGGAAATCAGTCCTGAATATTCATTGGAAAGACCGATACTGCAGCTGAAGCTCCAATACTCTGATCACCTGATGCAAAGAGCTGACTCATTAGAAAAGACTCTGATGCTGGGAAAGATTGAAGGCAGGAGGAGAAGGGGAAGGCAGAGGATGAGGTGGTTGGATGGCTTCACCCACTCAATGAACATGAGTTTGAGCAAACTCCGGGAGATTATGAAGGGTAAGGAAGCCTGGCATCCTGCAGCCCATGGCGTCACAGAGAGTTGGACATGACTTAGTGACTGAACAACAACAACAACAGTGTTTGATAAATGCTACTGATCATTACTTTAACATATATAATTAAGAAGAATGGGGCTCAAATTACTGGGTTGCCCAAGGAAAAAAGGCAAAAAAAAAACCCCACAAAAAAGCAAAAACAAATAATGAGGGACATGAAATGCAGTGCCTATGATTCTAAGCTGTATATAGTATTAACACAATCCCCAAACTCAAACAAGCAGTAGACAGTCTGAGCCCTACTACATGGTGATACTGTAGCAACTCCCAGAATTCAATGATGAATGACATAAATAAATATTTCCACTCATAAATTTTGTATTTTAAATGAGATTAAGACTGTAAACAAAAAACAGATAGTTGGATTGGTTACAGATTGTGTTGAATATTATTTAAAAAAAAATTAACAGGGTTGTAAGAAGAGAGAAAAGAGGGAGAGTGTCTTTAGATAGGAAAGTCAGGGAAGGCTTGCACAAAGAGGTAACATTCGAGTTGAGACCTGAAAGATTAGAAGGAGTCATCCAAGCAAACAACAGAGGAAAGAACATTCCAGGGTGAGGGATTAGGATATTCATGTGGCCAGAAGTAGTACTAAAACATAGTCCAAGAATAGAGCACCAGGGACGCAGGCTCTCTCCTGCTGGAAGAGTGAAGATGGAACTTAGCACACCAGTTAGAGCATTCGAGGACATGTGGTCTTTGTAAGAAGCTTGGATTTTCTTCTAAAAGTACTAAGAAGCCACTGAGGGATTTAAGGTGAAAAGTACAGTAATCTGAATTTCTTTTGTGAGGATGGATTGGAGAAGACCAGAAATGAAGAAGTAAGGCCAGTTTATTATAGTGGTAACATCATGAACTCAGGAATTTTAAAGGAACTGAAAAGAAATAAGTAGATTTGAGAAATGTTTGGGGTTGGGGACAGGCAGAACGATAGCACTTGATATATACAGTACTCTAATTCTATTATGCTGAATATGACTATACCTAGGTGATTAAAACTTGGAAGTGATCGATTTATGTAGCAAGCTTTATTACAGTAGGGCTAGTGAAAGTACAAAAGATCCAGTGAGTTTTGTGGATAATTAGATGTGATATTCTACTTTTATATTCTGACTTTGTCCTAAGGAGTAAAAGAGAAGTATTTTTTCATTTTGTCAAACATAGCAATAGGCATTTATAAGGTCTTTTGAATTAGCATAAAAACTCAAGGAATTTATTGATCCTATAAAACTGAAAAATGTGATACTTTTGCCCTTAAAACAAAATATCTACTTTCTAGAGGGTAAGTATAAACATGTTACTTTGTATTTGATTCATATTTTTTAAAATTATAGCATGAAATTAAGACTTTGGAATATCCACACACTTTATTTCTCTCCCTGTCTTTCTCTGTATATGTGTGTGTGTATTGATAGATAGATAGATACAGAAATCAAATTGATTACATTCTTTGTAACTGAAGATGGAGAAGGTGTACATAGTCAGCAAGAAAGACCTAGAGCTGACTGTGGCTCAGGTCACCAGCTTCTCATAGGAAAATTCAGGCTTAAACTAAAGAAAACCAGGAAAAACACTAGGCTAGACAGCTATGGCTTCAATTTTGTATGAATTCACAGTAGAGGTAAAGAATAGATTCAAAGGACTAGATCTAGTTAACAGTGTGCCTGAAGAATTATGAACAGAGGTCTATAATATTGTACAGGAAGCAGTGAACAAAACCATCCCAAATAAAAAGAAAAGCAAAAAGGCAAAGTGGTTATCTGAGGAGGTTTTACATGTAGTGGAAGAATGAAGGGAAGTGAAAAGCAAGGTAGAGAGGGAAAGCTACATCCAATTAAATGCAGAGTTCCAAAGAGTAGCTTGAAGAGACAAGAGGGACTTCTTCAATGAACAGTGCTTAATAATACAAGGAAACAACAAAAGGGGAAAGACTAGAGATTTCTTCAGAAAATTGGAAACATCAAGGGAGAATTCTTCCCAAAGATAGACACAATAAAGGATAAAAATGGTAGAGACATAATAGATGCTGAAGATGGAAAGAATACACAGAAGAGCTGTATAAAACAGACCTTACTGAACCAGATTGCTACAATTGTGTGGTTAGTCACCCAGAGCCATATATAGCTATATATTCTCTTCTAAAAATATATTTTTTTACTTAGCTTTTATTCTCTAGAAATAAAAAAAAATAATAATATTTTTCAGTATTTTAGTAACTGGGAATGTTACAAAAAAATTCTTAAAGTTTTGGTCAAGTCTTTTTGTTTGTTTAAAAGCCAATGTTTTTTAAAGTACCCTCAAAATGGTGATTCTTTAATTAAAAAAAAATAAAATGCCTCCCAGCTATCTCCTTTTTTTTCTACCTGAGTCAGTGTGTGGAATAAACCCTCCCCAGCAAGCACTGATCAAGTGAGCATGTATGTTTTCCATTTAGTGGAACAATGGAAAGATCTGGTAAGACTACACAGTGACACATCTTTTCCTTACAAAATAGAAGTCATTGGATAAATATTAAGATGATGAAACTGAGAGATCAGAGAAAATTCTTGATATTTTCAGTTTCTGTCTTCTGAATAAAAATGTCTTTCATTAAAATAGAAGGCCAGTCTTAGCCAGAATGGCTTAGAAAGTAGATGCTCTGGTATATTCTTCCACTCAGATAAAAATTCATGGAAGGTAAAACAAAAAAAAAGGATCAATGGTCAATTAAAAATGATATTGACACTTTGAAAGCCAAGAAATTGAGCATAAATGCAAAGAAACTAGCAGGACTAGAGCAATTGGACTGCTGGACTCTAGGTGAAGAAGTAGGAAGGGCCAGAATTCTGACTCCTTGGATCATGGCTCCTACAGCTCTCTCCCAATAAGCTGAGAAGTAGGGTAGGTCCCTTTGCTTGTGAAGAGTCTGGAAACATGGTGAAATAATGTCTGGATCTATCAGACGTTATCACATCACAAAGGTCCAACTCTTTGTGACCCTGTGTCAAACTGAAACAGAGTCTTGGGAGAAGCAGACAAGAGAGTCACAGCCTCTTAACTGAATTTTGGGTGGATAACTGGAAGATCTGAGACACTTTTCCTGCTGAGGACCCTGGATAGAATGAAGTGGGTGGAGCATACAGGCAAAGTTGCTGGAAATGAAGCAATGAGCAGCGGGATAGAGAATATAATTAGGAGAATTTGGAAGGTAAAACCTACTCAAAAGGAGAAGGGGATTTTGCTAGCAGACTGCCTTCAGACTTGAACTGTTACTCTTCCCTGGTCTCCAGCTTGCTGGCCTCCTCTATAGACTTTGGACTTGCTCCCTTAAGTATCTCTCTCTCTCTCTGCATCTCCCTCCTCGATCATTAGATCTCATGATGTCCATAATAATAACCAATGACAGTATAACTGGTATTTTCCTAAAAGTCTGATGTACGAAATCTTTAAATCTTAACCCATGAGATTGGCACTTTTAACTCACCTCAAAGTTAAATTTTCTAAATATTATGTAGCCCATATATATTTATACCATATTTATGAAGGTCTTATACAGTACATTTTTGAAGCAGAAATATTTTCTCTTTGGACTCTGTCTCTAGCTACCTATGGAGGAGTGGATAATGGATATATTTAAAGGAATAAAAAGCTAAATAAGAAAAAGAAAAATACTGCAATGAAGCTGACTACATTTTAAGATTTAACTTCATTGATCATAAATCAATCCAACTTATTGATTCATAATTCTCTTCAAAGAATGAAGATCTAAAATGAGGAAAGGAAGTTGAGGTGCATATGTAGGAGGAATTTTTCCTATCCTTATTTATAGTCAGAAAAATAATTGGGTTAATTGCCTTTGTTTTAGGTAATAATTTGAATATAATATTAGTAGAAAGTTGTTATATTTACTGTATTAAAAAGAGTACAATTTAATTTTAAATTTAGAATTTGGATGAAGGCAACAGAAAAAGGAAGATTATCTTGTGAGAATAGATTTTTTTGATTTTATTTTTAATATAGATATTTGTCATCTGTCTACTTCAACATGTAAAACCTAAAAGTTTGACTGTACATGATAACAGGATAATTTTAACAGTACAAGATTTTGGCTATAGAAGTACTCGAGCTTCAGACATCCTTGCACCAACATAAAGTCTTACTTTGTCTTGTATTCAGTTCAGTTGCTCAGTCATGCCCAGCTCTTTGTGACCCTATGGACTGCAGCACACCAGGCCTCCCTGTCCAACACCAACTCCCAGAGCTTACTCAAACTCATGTCCATTGAGTTGGTGATGCCATTCAACCATCTCATCCTCTGTCATCCCCTTCCTTCCCGCCTTCAATCTTTCCCAGCATCAGGGTCTTTTCAAATGAGTCAGTTCTTCCCATCTGGTGGCCAAAGTATTGGAATTTCAGCTTCAACATCAGTCCTTTCAATGAATATTCAGGACTGATTTCTTTCAGAATGGACTGGTTGGATCTCCTTGCAGTCCAAAGTAATATATTCTTTTACTTTTATTTATTTATCTGTTTGATATTTAATTCTAAGCACTAATCATTATTGCCTTTCAATATGGTAAAGTTCTCAATGTTTTCAAAATTTCAGTGATCCTTTGCAAAGGAGCTAAGCTGAAATTGACTTAGCATATTCTGATTTCATAGAGAGGCCAAATTAATAATGAAGAAAACTTTCATAGGAATAATTAAGAATGTAAGAAATATATCCTCCAGCAAAGTAAGAACTTCAAAGGCATACAGTACATGCAACTGTAGAAAGCCCAATTATAATTTATTATGATATAGTCATTAAAATAACTTCCCCTAGAGTTTTTCATGAAGTAATACTTTTATAGCTTGTACTTTAAATATAAAGGCAGATTTTATTTTAAAATAATTATGAGTTTAGCTTTTTCACTAATTCATAATGATATACAACTATTTTATTAGTGATTCAACTTTCTGATTACTGAACATTTTCCTACTTTCCAGTGCAGCTTTGAGCTATAAAATGTCATATTACCTGGTCATGCTTACTTGTGTTAGTTGCTCAGTTGTGCCCAACTCTTTGCAACTCCATGGACTGCAGCCCACAGGCTCCTCTGCCTATGGGATTTTTCAGGCAAGGATACTGGAGTGGGTTGCCATTTCCTTTTCCAGGAGATCTTCCCAACCCAGGGATAGAACCTTGGTCTCCTGCACTCCAGGCTTATTCTTTACCGACTGAGCTATGAGGGAAGTCCCATACTTTCTTAGGGCTTACCAAATTTTATACACACACACACACATGTTTTGCATAACGTTTGATTAGTATCTGTCTGCTCCAGAGCATAAGCTTTGTGAGGGCAGGGATCATACTTATTTTAGTGTTAAAGTATCCCCAACTGATACAAAAACTGACACGCTTTGACAATATGCTTAAAAAGATTTGATAAATTAATGCTAAGTTAATGAATGAAATAAGTAATAGAACTGAAATTGCTTTCCATTAAATACACTACTTTTGAATTCAAAATTAACAAGGATGCTTTGAGCTCTTCACCAAACACTCAAGAGACTTATAAGGCCAGGCTTATATGGAATTAATTAATTGCCCCAAGAGCCCTGTAAGGCAGGATAAGTTATGCTCACACAGTTAATTAGGAAAAGGAAATGATTGAAGACCTATCTTCTGTTCCTAGTGCTCTTTCCATTATACTCCAAATACTAATTTTCACTGAGAATTGATACCATATTTGTTATTTTAAGTACTGAGTCAACATTTATAGTGTAATAATGTTAAGTAATACATCATTAGGAGTAACATTTTTTGGGGGGATTGTGGTACTGGTGGTGGTTAATTTGCTAAGTTGTGTCTGACTCTTTGTGACCCCATGGACTCAATCCTGCCAGGCTCTTCTGTTCATGGGATTTCCCAAGCAAAAACACTGGAGTGGGTTGCCATTTTCTACCCCAGGGGATTTTCCCTACCCAGAGATCGAACCCAGGTCTTCTGCAGGTATATCCTTTACCAACTGAGCCACTAGGGAAGCCCTTACAGAGGATTATCTATTCTTAAAGCAGAAACACCATAAAATATTATATAGTCTTAAATGTCATCTAATTGAAATAAACAGGGAACCTCAATTTATAAAGTCAAAAGAAAGATGCTCGGGTTGAGAAGGCAGGAGATGGAGCCTACAGATTTTCCCTTCATCCCTACTTAATCCTGGAGGTATTATTAAAGACCTGAAGAACCTCATGGAATAGTATATGAAAACCATGACTTTTGTCCAAGCTCTTTTAAGTTTCAGAGACATTATAGACCATTAAAACTTGGGCTTTTATATTCATGTTATTTCTTAAGTATGGAGCGAGCCTTAGATTTATATCAAAACAACAAAAGTCATACACTTTATATAATAAGTAATTAACATTAATCTGCTTTCAAGAAGACAGTCCTAACAATTTTTACACTCTAAAGATAGTTATCTATAATGCTGAACAGT
Source organism: Antilocapra americana (assembly GCA_007570785.1). Lineage (NCBI taxonomy): Eukaryota > Metazoa > Chordata > Mammalia > Artiodactyla > Antilocapridae > Antilocapra > Antilocapra americana. The sequence goes on along the minus strand of ML660213.1, from coordinate 275,321 downwards.
GCTTTATGAAACATTTTACTTAATCTTCTGGTTATAGATATTTGTCTCACTTTACTCATCATCTCAAAAAAAGATACAACGTTCTTTGTCAACTCAGCTAGCTAGTGTCCCACCTCTTGATATTTGGCATAACTGTCAGTCTAGGAGTGTTCTCTTCCTTAATAATTATATTTTAAAGGGATGGCTCCTCCTCCTTGAGAAAGACATTCGTTGATTGTAAAACTGCCAAAAGGCTGATTTACATGCCCTTACTTTTCAAAAAGGCAAAGCAACAATTTAAAATTGCAAGTGTTCTAAAATAAATGCTCATCGACAGAGTCCACGAGTCTGTTCTATACATCTGCGTTCCTTTAGCTGTCTCGCATGATGGGTTCTCGTTACCGTCTTTCTAAATTCCATATATATGTGTTAATATACTGTATTGTTGTTTTTGCTTCTGGCTTACTTCACTCTGGATAATGGGCTCCAGTTTCGTCCATCTGAGTAGAACTGATTCAAATGAATTTTTTTTTTAATGCTGAGTAATATTCCATCGTGTATATGTACCACAGCTTTCTTATCCATTCGTCAGTTGAGGGTAAGGGTGGGATGATATGGGAAAATGGCATTGAAACAAGTTAATTATCATATGTCTAATCAATCGCCAGCCCAGGATTGATGCTCGGGGCTGGTGCAGCGAGATTTCCTGGGGGGAGGGAGGAGGGAGGGGGGTTCTGGAGGGGAAGCATATGTAAACCCATGGTGATATCATGACAATGTATGGCAAAAACAATAAAAGGGAAAAAAATAAAATAAATAAAATAAATGCTCTAAGAAAAGGAAGTTAGAGGTCTATCTTCAGAAAGAAACCTGTCTGACACGTCGTCAAGCTTGGGGAACAGTAAGGCCTCCTGTGTCACAGGGAATGTGAGCTGTGTATTAGGGGTGGCCAGATAAGAATAAGGTGATGAAGAGAAAAAATTGTGCAGGAGACCAGGGTTCAATTCCTGCGTTGGGAAGATCCCCTGGAGAAGGGAACAGCTACCCACTCCAGTTTCTTGCCTGGAGAATCCCATGGACAGAGGAACCTGGTGGGCTACAGTCCATGGGGTTGCAAAGAGTTGGACACGACTGAGCTACTAACACTTTCACCTTCATGGCCATAATAAAAATGGATAATGGTGAATTATGGTAAGTGCTAACAATGACCAGGAAATATAGGAGTTGGTAATTAGCAGAATACTTAAAACTGAGATTTTTTAAATAGTATAAGTTATAGGTTATAAGAGATTTTAGGCTGTAAACTAGAGGCTGAGGAGAGATGGAGGAAAAGTCATTTGATGAGGAGACTTCAGATATCAATAAATTGGATGTTTTGTTATGTAGTTGCTTAAGCAACCAGTAAAGATAGGAGCATGATTGAGAGATCTCTATTGAGCTGGTGTTACAGTCTTAAAATCTTCAATATTTGAGGACAACTAAGAAAATTGTTAATGGTTGTGACAAGGAAGTGCAATGGTCTGATGCTCATCAACAAAAGCAGTTTTCCTTTTACTGTTTTGTTTGAGAATAGAGGGAGAAGAAGTGGTCTAGAAGTGAAGAGGTGGAGGAAACCTGTTCCAAGGCTCATGGTAGACAAAGTGGGCTGGGGCTGGGTGGATAGCAGAGGGCCACCACTGAAGTGATGCCTGGTTGTCTTTGTTTGTCTGTTTTATTTTGCTTTGTTTTGGCTCCTATATTTCAGTTGGATAAAGAAGATAAAAGGAATGTTCTGACAAATGCTGAGGATGGGGAAGATTTGGTTGCAATTTGTGAGAAATATAATAAAAGTGTGTGTGGGACTTGGAAAAGATGGGAGATTTGGCCAGATTAAGGAGTACACAGAGATGTTTGGATAAATGTGATGATGGCTCACCTGTTATTTCAGATAAAAGCTGAATAAATAGGGCTGCAACCAATGGTAGAATTAAAACTGTTGTTCTCCTAGGGTCATGGAAGTAAGCAAGTAATTTCCTCCTCCTCTTGGGCGGTGTAAATTCGGAGACAGATGGTGTCATGGCAGAGGGAAATGACTTGCTGGGAAGTGGGGAGGGGCTCTGTGGGAGTCCCTTAAGATTCTCAGTAGGCAATGCTGTGCTCTGGAAAAGGACCTTTACCAAGGCTCCTTGATTATTGTTGTGATGGTGATTGCTTTGAGCATTATAGTAAAATTATTCACAATGTTATTATGGTAGCATTAAAAATATATAAATAGTCTTTCACTCACTATTTAACTAGAAATTAACCATTGTGGATAATTATCACTGGGTAAAGCTTCAATGTTCACATTTATCCCATATATCAGTTTAAATTCTATTTTGAAGGCCTCATTTCTTTTCCCACCTGAAGGTGCAAGAAGAAAAAGTGATTCAATAAAACTTCTCCTTTGTACTATTTACCTGTAATCCTGTATTTGTGTGTTTTTGTTTGTTTGTTTGTTTGTTTTAGGAACTATAATAGAAAGAGATGATTGCTCTGTAGGGAAAACAGTTTTGTCATTTCACACACTCTCACTCACCCTTGACCCACAATTCTCCAAACCCTGTCAGTTCCGAGCCACTGAAGTTACAGCCTCCTGTAGGATCCCCTATAAAGAAATGGACTCAATAAAATCATTCTGCTGTACGCAGACTTGGTCAATGCTGACGGACTCCTGTAACTAACAAGGTAATGTGTCAACTTGACATTTCTTTATAACTTGTTTTAATGTTTTAAAGTCTGGACTCTTGAAGTATAGACTAAGTTAATCAATTTTACAGAGACCATGCACATTTCTCTAAAAATAATGCTGAGTGTGAGCTTGTGTTTGTTGGAAATTTATAGAAAGCAATGGAATTTCAGAACTATTTTATTTTTTACTCTGCACAAAGAGAAATGGGAGATAATAGGAGAGATATAAAGACAAGAGAAATAACTGAATAACTTAATATTCATCCCATGGTATCAAACATGGTGCAAGATGCTTTAATGATATTTATTTCTCACAATGAAACACTGTAAAATAGAAATTAATATTCTTGCTTTACAAACAAGGAAACTTAGTTTCAGGAAACAACTGAATGAGCAATTATCTACTGTCATAAAGCTGCTATTATGTTCTACATGGTCACAAGATATATCATTTCATTTTAAAAAACATTCTCTACCCATGTTCTAGAGAAGAAACTGAAAATAAACTTTGACAAGAAAAAAAGAAACAATAACCTTGGTAAAAAGGAATATATGATGTGATAAGAGAAACTGTCCAAAGTCCTATGAGATCTCATATGAAGAAGAAATGATTTCTAGAAATTTTATTTAAGAGGGGTTACTTTGAGTCAGGTAGAAAAGAAAAGAATTAGAGAAATTTAAATAAAAGCCTAGACCATTTACAGCAGAGCAAAATTGAGTTGCTGAATTCAGCTGAGCTGAAATTTATAGTGTCTTTGCTCTGCTTTAGTTTTTATATTGGGAAGGAGGATTGAAAAAAAAAAGGTAGGCAAAGAAGAATGATCCAGAAAAGTCAGAGAGATTGAAGCTTCAGATGAGAGAAAGGATAATTTATGAAGCAATGTTCTAGATGTAATAGGGTACATAATCATAGCCACCATTTGTCATCATTTTTATATTTCAACACCTCTGAAATCAGAGTGGGTCTTACAATTGATAAGAAAGCATCATTATCGAATTTTAATGGGAGCATTTTTCTATTCTTAGAATATATAAAGTAATTGTGATTCTTACAAGGAATGGGTTGTCAGTTTGAAAAATACAGTAAATATCAAAAGTTTATACATTTTGCAGTTTCCAGAGTCATACTTTATTTTTTGTTCCTTACTTAAAAAAACAAAACAAACAAACAAAAAAACCCACCTCTCTCTCCCCCATTTTCTCTCACTTAGACTCCTGCACAGCTTGAATTTCTCATGTTCTTAACAATCGTTGTGTTTGAACCCATCATATAAATTCTTGTGAATCCCAGGGCTGTGCTCCTGACTCTGCTTCCCCTGACGTGCCACTCTGTCAATGGGCTCTCTCCTATCCTCCTCCACTCCCCTGGTCTTCTCTAGCCCTAACAAATCCCCCCTTCTCTTTCTTCAATCTCCTCACCTCTTGAAAAATCACAAACTCACACTCCCAACAACTTTTTGAATACATCTGTTTCCTTAAGTCTAAAAAAAAAAAAAAAGTGTTGTCTCACTTTAGCCTTCCCCTTATAAAACAACAACAAAATATCCCTAACTTTGTATTCACAGTCTTGTTTAAAGACGTCAAAATCAACATATTCATTCAGGTGATGTCATAGTTTAGTAACAATATTCTACTCTATGACTTGCTTATGAGGCACATATAATTGGTCTCAAAATCCCTCAATGGTACCTAATTAATGTCTCTCAGGTTTGCTACTTATTTTAAGACTTATTTTTATTCCAATCGTTGAAATAAAAGAACACATCATACTCTATGTAATAATTCAGCAATAATGAAGTTTCTCAGGGAGAACTGATGGACTTATCCTACCCACCTCATTATTAGTTGTCGGTTATCTACATTGTATCATTCTATGTTTGTCCTTCACTTAAACAAACCTAAATATTTTTATATATGTGACATAGATTATGTGTGTGTCCTCTCATTAATGCACATGTTAACCAGTGACAATCATCTGTGGCATGAATTGCACATGTGGAATTTTTCAATGTTTTCATCAAGATCGGTTTAATACAGTCTATGATTTAAAGTTAAATTTCTTCTATCATACTGTAATTTGACTAATTATGTTGGACTTGCATGTTGTCTTAACTTTACTAAGAGAGGCTAACAAAACTAATTAGAGCATGTTCAGGTTTCTATTTCTCACTCGCATGAAATGTGCTCTTGCTCTTATGAAGTGACAGATCAGCATGATTTGTCTATTTTTCCCTCTAAGATTGACATTTTGTGTAGACAGTTACTGTCAAAATAAGACTATTGCTATCAGAGTCAACTTAGATGGCCTATTCTCCAAAAAATTGAATGCATTTTTTCTGTGTGTATTGTTAAATTGTGTGTATTTTAAAACTTTCTAGTATATTATGATCATTTTCAACAAAACATAAAGAAAGGAGGAAGAAAGGAATATTTTGTCTGGTTGAAGAATATAAAATTGCTATTGTTACTTAGTCAGAAATCTTTTGAGTCATTTTCACATATAGATACCAAGGTGATGATTATACTCAAAACTTATTGACTGTACCCCTATTCTGTATATTTCTTCTTTATTTCAGAGGTAACTGTAGTATATTACTAAATCCCATGTAATCTATAGTTGTTTTCTAAGAATTAAGGTATTCAGAAAGTTTTACTTTCTTTAGTTACTAAATATTATGTTTTTAAAACACTTTAGCATCCTCTTGAATTATCTGAAAACAGGTTAAATTAGTTTAATAGACCTTGCATTTTAAAAGTGACATCTTTTTAAAATCTGTCAAGTAATACAGATTCCTAGGGAGCATAACAAGGAAGCATTATCCAACCATAAAATATTCATAGAAATAACATTTTCCCTTGAGTCTCTGTCTCTTGGAGAATCTAGCTTGAAGAAACCTTTAGAACAAGTTTTCTTTCTCACTTGAGCCCAGCACCTACAACAGACTTCTCCCAGCGTCCCATCATATCCTTCCTAATTAAAGTTTCTTCAAGGGAAATCTTCACACTGAGAACTCAAAAGTAATAAACAAATTTGAGAAACTCAAAGATACTTAGGAGTTCAAAATATATTGGATATCTAAAGGACTCCTCCCCAGCCTCAGATAAAAATCCAATATTCTAAAAAAATCTCTGAATATGAAATCTTTGTTCTCCCATAAGATATCCCACACTTCCTTGTCTTAAAATAATCTACCAGGAGAAAGAAAATAGCAACCTAGAAATCTGTGATTCGAAGCAAGTTACTTAGTCTTCTGCCTCTCACTTTTCTCATCTGTGAAGTTAGATAATAATTATAAGTTTGTCATAGGGTTATAAATAATATGTGTACGGCATTTAGGATAACCTCTGGAACACAGCAAAGCATTTACTGCCTCTAAAGGGAATGTTGTTTTACCTCCAATCTACATAGATTATAAATCCCGGGCTTTCATGGGGAAATTGAAGCCACTGGTGACTTTAAATTTGCATTTGAAACAGCCAGATTTCCATCAACATAAGGAAATGTTGGCAGGAGTGCACATTTTTCCATTTGTAGATTTTATTTGTTTATATTTTAAAGATGTACAGTATTTCCTCGGGCAAAGTTAGAAATCACATCAAATCTGATTCTTCTTGCTATCTCTCATCTCTCTCTCTCTCTTTCTCTTTCTCTCTCATACACACACACAGACAGACACACATACACACACACACACCACATGCAGCCAGAAGAATTCCTGACAGTACATGTCCATGGCTCATCTCTATAAGTCTTGCAAAAAGCTCACAAAGAAGAAATCGAAATGTAGATAATAGGGAACAAAAGGAACTACTGTGAAATATATAAAAACACTACAGGAAACAAGAGAAAATTTAAAAAGGAATATTCTCCAAAGAGCATATTTCATGGGCCTTTTAAACAACTAACTAGATGTTAAAAACTCAGGATAGGACAAGAAGAATCAGATTAAAAAACAGAGTTAATGGAAATGTCCCAAAAGATATGACAAGAAAGTGTTTTCCAAAAACATAAAATTTATACAAAGAGGAATTTATGAAATCTTAAGGAGATCTGTCCTGGGTGTTCATTGGAAGGACTGATGTTGAAGCTGAAACTCAGTACTTTGGCCACCTGATGTGGAGAACTGACTCATTTGAAAAGACCCTGATGCTTGGAAGGATTGGGGGCAGGAGGAGAAGGGGATGGCAGAGGATGAGATGGCCAGATGGCATCACCGACTCAATGGACATGGGTTTGGATAGACTCTGGGAGTTGGTGATGGACAGGGAGGCCTGGTGTGCTGCAGTTCATGGGGTCGCAAAGAGTCGGACACAACTGAGTGACTGAACTGAACTGATACTGATCTAGATACTTTAAGACATGGTGAAAAAAATCACCATATAGCGAACAGCTTAAATGATTAGTTTATGTAGTTTGTAATATTTTATGCAAAATAATTTATCATGACACTCTTATAGTACTTGAATAATTTATACTAAGTTTATAATTTAATTATGAATCTAGCTTTTGATTTCAGACTTTTATGGACAGTTTCAAGGGTTTATGTCTCAGTAGGTAATGGCTTCTTCAAATTTACATAATAATGAAATAATTATTAAGAAAGTTAATCAGTATTGAAATTTTACAAATAAACACATTTTGTGAAGATGTTAGCTATAACATATAAGCCATGGATAGAGAGAGACTTGAGAGTTTCTATCAGGTGCAGAATGGGAGTTGAATCAAAGGACATTCCCTTTTTCTAAAAAGAAGAACCTTGGAATACTTGCCTATAAGTATTTCATAATTGCTATTAACCAGCAACTGCCATATTGTTTCCATTATTTTCCTTTCCAAACAGAAGCACTTGCTATCACACTGTTTTCACCACTGTGTATTATTTGTCTCTATTTCCTTTACATGCCTTCAAATAAAGGGAGGGCTTCCTTGGTGGATCTGATGGAGATCCCCTGGAAAAGGGAATGGTGATCCACTCCAGGATTCTTGCCTGGGAAATCCCATGGGCAGAGGAGCCTGGCTGGCTATAGTCCATGGGGTTGCAAAGAGTCAGATATGACTGAACAATTTTCATTTCACTTCACTTCAAATAAAGGCAATCTACATCTGGTCCTGATGAAGAACAATCCACCCTAAGACCCTGAGTTTCAAGCCTAAGGCCATGTATGTGTGAATAAACCATCTGAACCATCTTTGGTGCCTTTGTTGGGAGGGGGGCAATAAGTATACTTTGGAAGCAGAAGAGAGGTAACTCAATTACCGTAACCAAGGAATGTACTTCTTAGTTACATCCTCTATTATTGTCAGAGCCATTGACCCACTTCTGTCCCATGTGGCTTTCTGCCACATTGGCTTTTGCCACATGATCTGTCACAGCCAATAGGAAGTGAGCAAAAATGTCAAAAAATGTCATGCCAGTCCAGAGATTTTAAGAGAAATTTCATGTTTTCATTAGGCATTTTGTGCTCTTGTTCTCTGCCATGAGAACAGCAGGACCCCCGCGGTAGGCTTCTATTCAACCTGTGTTCCACAGTGAAAAGGTCACAAAACCTTACTGAACCAGCCTACGCTAGTGCAGCCTAGCAAATGTGCAGCTGAAATCTTGGAGTTGCCTATTGCTGTAGCAAAAGCTGACCAAGAGAATATATTTTTTAAATAAATAAGGCAGAAAATGCATTTGAACATACAAAAAATATAAATCAAATCATATGTTCTTTAAGCCCTTCCTAAAGAAATTAACAATTTAAAATTTTCAGTTGAACATAAGGTGAATTGAGAAATTATAGCAAAAAGATCTGTGATATGCAATTCAGTTTATTTAATAACATAAGACTAAAGCAGAGTGTAATGTAAATGTAATCACCTCTGAGAATTCATAAGTAATATAATTAATAATAATTAAGAGGGAAAGGGAAAGAAAAATTATGAGGCTGTGAAATCATACTGATTATCTCATTTGAAACTGATAAATAAGTAGAAAGATGAGAATATTTGAAGGTTTAAAAAAGTAGAGTAGAAAAAAATATATTAGAGAAAAATGATGTAGTCATAAAATCCAGAAGTTGTATGATTGTGATAGTCCACCCATGTCCCATTTCAATGAAAGATTTGTTGCCTGTGTTGAAAGACTGAGAACACTGTTGGTAGATAAATGTTTTCAAGGGTTGCCTGAACTGCAAAGACTCATCTAGTCCATGTCTCATTCTGTCACATACTGTATAAATGACTGGCCATCTCAGCTCAAAGTGGAACAACTCTGAAGGCCCACTGTTGCTCAGAGCTCCTGGAATTACCAGTCTAGGTTACTGTTGGGTTTACATTCCAGCTTGACTTCTCCCTCTACCCAAACCTTATTCTTATCCCTCCTGTTCATAAACATGTATTGTACGTGCACTCCTTAGTAAATATCTTAATGCGAACTGTCTCAGAATATACTTCTTGGGAACCCAACACAACAGAAGGTAAAGGAGAAAGAAGGTATCTTAGCTTACGTGTATGCTAAGCTGCTGTAGCCGTGTTCAACTCTTTGTGACGCTATGGACTGTAGCCCACGAGGCTCCTCTGCCCAAGGGATTCTCCAGGCAAGAATACTGGAGTGGGTTGCCATATCCTCCTCAGGGGTATCTTCCCGAGCCAGGAATAAGCCTCTGTCTCTTATGTTTCCTGCATTGGCAGGCAGTTTCTTTACCACGAGTGCCACCTGGTTTCCTCAAAAAACTGATTCCAAAACAAACATTTATAGAAATAATTTATTCAGGACATGAAATAACCCAAAGATTCAGTTTTAAAAGCAGACTCACAAGAAAAAGAGACCGTACTCACTTATCAAGCTCTATGAGAAATTTCAAGAATAAAAGAAATCAAGAGCCAGAAGTGAATTAGGGAAAGGCTCTAGGCAACTTGGAGCTGCTTACCAACATATTCTTTCTCATTTTGTACACATGCTGTGTAGCCTAGAGCTATAAAGGAGGTCTCCTGTGAGATACAGGCATTATGTCACACAGTAGGAAGTACTGAACTTATGAAATATATCCATTTACTACCCTAGGTTATTATACAGCTTACGGGAAAATTTCCACAGAGTCATAGCCAACAAATTCCACAGATTCTAGCTTTGTTCACTGCAAGTAAACCTATACAGTACATGTTCTATTTCACCATTCATACATAAGCACTCTTTTCCTTGAAAACAGGATTAAGGTGGTTTGTAAGGACAAGAGGTACAGTAATCATCATATTTATAAGGAGTTAAGACTGAGACAGCTGCCTTGCTTCTTTCACTGAGACATCTAGATCTCACAGATCAACTTCTTTAATTCCCTCCTCCCTAGAGGCAGTAAGATTTGAGGAGAAGTAGGGGAAAGAGTAGGAAATTAATCAAGAAGTCAAGAAAGCTAATAAAGTGCCTGCTAATTAGAAGGGCTTTGGGAAACTAGAAATTTATTCTGGAGTAGGAGGTCGGGGTTGGCAGATGGAGACTTTATATATAAGATGGATGAACAACAAGGTCCTACTGTTTAGCACAGAGAACTATATTCAGTATTCTATGATAAACCACAATGGAAAAGATTATTTGAAAAATGAATGCATGTATATGTATACATTAATTATATATGAATCACTTTGCTGTAACACAACATTGTAAATCTACAGTACTTCAATTTAAAAAATAATAAAGTAAAATCCACTGTCTACTCTTTCATAAAAAATATGCAAAGAACTTAGTCACACTGTAAAACACATGGGATACTATCAATATTAAAAGACTTACATATTTAAAACTAGAAAACTGAGTGAAATCGTGGTATTGTGAAATTGGTGTCTTTACCATGCTTGCCCTGCAGGGGCCAGGATTGATGCCCCACTGGTCTGGATGGTGATTATGAGGAAGCCACAAAGGCACAAGAGGGCGTGAAAGATTCATTAGTCACAGAAGGAAGCTTTTTGCTGAGGAAAACAGGGCAGGCTCCCGAGCAGAACTAAAAATGGTTGGAGAGAAAAGGAGAAGCTGGTGGCTTGAGAAATGGTAATGGTTAGGACTAGGCATGGAGTGAGGATTCCTACTTGCTGGCGGGTGCTTCCTGGTTCAGATGTGGGCAAAATGGGGAAATAGAAGGGTATGCTTGAAAGTTGTCAGCACTCAAAGATCAAAAATGACTCAAACTTTTTATTAAAACACCTGACAAGATAAAGTCATGAAGACTTAGCTGAAAGTTCTGAGACATGACTTTGGCTGCCTGTGCTCAGTAGGAATGTCTATCTACCCTTGTATCTCAATAATTAATTAGCCATAGTGAGGTTTTGTTTTGGCCAAAAAGTCATTAGGGATTTTCTGTATTATTATTATTTTTTTTTAAAGCATTATTCTATTCTAAATATATTTTAATTTTATTGTTTGAAATATATCAGCTTAAATAGATACATTTATACTTAACATTCTATAAGAAAAATTCATGAGTTCACTAAATCACACAACCGAATATTAGGTTGGTACAAAAATAATTGTGGTTTCTGACCATAAATTTTAAATCATTATAACTAGGCTCACAAACATCTTTATTCATAAAAATGGGAACCATTACAATGAATATATTCTTGCCAGAGAGAAGTGTTTGTTTACTTCTAAAGTGTAAAATTTGATGAAGAATTGATGCTTTTGAATTGTGGTGTTGGAGAAGACTCTTCAGAGTCCTTTGGACTGCAAGGAGATCCAACTAGTCCATCCTAAAGGAGATCAGTCCTGGATATTCATTGGAAGAACTGATGTTGAAGCTGAAACTCCAATACTTTGGCCACCTCATGCGAAGAGTTGACTCACTGGAAAAGACCCTGATGCTGGGAAGGATTGGGGGCAGTAGGTGAAGGGGGCGACAGAGGATGAGATGGCTGGATGGCATCACCGACTTGATGGACATGGGTTTGGGTGGACTCCGGGAGTTGGTGATGGACAGGGAGGCCTGGCATGCTATGGTTCATGGGGTCTCAGAGTTGGACACAATTGAGCAACTGAACTGATACCGATACAGTGTAAAAATCCTTGCTTTGGGATTTGACAAATTCTTGGAAAGCATTTTTGGTTGTGGAAGCATTTTCCTTTCAAAATGTTGTCAAGATGCTTGAAAAAGCAGCAGTTGGTTGGTGAGTGGTCAGAAGAATATGGTGGATGAGGCAAAACTTTGTAGCCCAATTCGTACAAATTTTGAAGCACTGGTTGTGTGATGTGCAGTTGGGCCTTGTCAGGGAGAATGATCGGGCCCTTTCTGTTGACCATTGCTGACTGTAAGCATTGCAGTTTTGGGTGCATCTCATCGATTTGCTGAGCCTGCTTCTCAGATGTAATGGTTTCCCTGGGATTCAGAAAGCTGTAGTGGATCAGACCAGCAACGGACCAGCAGAGAGTGACCACGACCTTTTTGGGGTGTAAATTTAGCTTTGGGAAGTGCTTTGGAGCTTCTCAGTCTAACCACTGAGCTGGTAATTGCTGGTTTTCATATAAAATCCACTTTTTGTCACACATCACCATCCAGTTGAGAACAGGTTCATTGTTGTTGTGTAGAATGAGTGAAGATGACACTTGAAAACAATGATTTTTTTTTTTTTTTTTTTTTTGCGGTCAGCTCAAGAGGCACCCTCTCATCGAGCTTTTTCACCCTTTCAACTTGCTTTAAATGCTGAAATGACCATAGAATGGTTGACATTGACTTCTTTGGCAACTTCTCGTATAATTATATGAGGATCAGCTTCAATGATTGCTTTCAGTTTGTCGTTGTCAACTTCTGATGTCCAGCCACCGTGGTCCTCATCTTTAAGGCTCTCATCTCCTTTGCAAGATCTCTTGAAGCTCCTCTGTACTACATGTTCATTAGAGGTTCTTGTGGCAAATATGTTGTTGATGTCATGAGCTGTTTCCACTGCTTTACTTACCCTTGTTGAACTTGGGTAAGAAAATCACTTGAGTTTGCTTTTTGTTTGACATGATTTCCCTAGTCTAAAATAAATATAAAATACACAGCAAGTACTAAGTCATTAGTGCAAAAACATAAAATGAGAATTGTGCATTAAAATGTGCATAACATAACCAAATTTATTTAAGAACATATTCCAGTATCAAATGCCAAAGCTCAACAAAGCAAAAGTTAAAGTGAAGTCACTCAGTCGAGTCTGACACTTTTTACGACCTCATGGACTGTTACCTACAAGGCTCCTCCGTCCATGGGATTTTCCACGCAAGGGTACTGATGTGGGTTTTCATTTCCTTCTCCAGGGGATCTTCCTGACCCAAGGATTGAACTCAGGTTTCCCATATTGTAGGCAGACACTTTACTGTCTGAACCATCAGGGAAGTGACCAACAATGCAAAGCCATAATTAATTTTGTACCAACCTAATAGTTATAACCAATGGACATATAAATCTTGTATATCTTTCTATTAAAAAAATCAAAAGCAGTTTCCATAGTGGGGCTAATATACTGCAGACATGCTCTGTTGTAGGTGAATTCCTTTAGAAAATGGATTCCAGAGCACGATTTCAGAAGTTGACTCAACAATAAGAAGCCAAATAATGACTTTCACTCACATGTATTTTTGTGTTTTGAAGGTAATAGGGCAACATGCAAAACATGGGAGAAAACGGTGGGCATGTGAACATCCAGCCAAGTATTAAAGTTTAGCAGATCCAAAGGGAACCCTCAGATAAATAGACAGAAATTGCTCTTAAAAGTACTATGTGAAGATTTTAATTCTAAATATGGAAAAAAATCAAAGGATTTCTTTTAAAGAATAAAGTAAGCTACAACTGGCAGTGAAAAAAGACTTACCACCTACCTATGAAAACAAGTTTTAGCTGCAGGTGAGTAAGTAAACATATCTTAAAAAGCTTTCAGAAGAATAAAACAACAAGGAGTGGAAATGGGAAAAAAATATTTCCAAGGGAACAAAGAAGACCATCTTTTCTATATCTCTGCAGGAGTGGCTATGACTGTGTCTATGAATACAGCAACCATGGGAAAAGTAGACCTACTTTCATTTTACAGAGAAGAGGAATATTTGAAGGATTGCTCTGGCCATTTTTTTGTTTTGTTTTTATTGGTTTCTTTAAAAATGATTGTGTGATACTCCCTTTCTTAATAGGAAGTTTCTGGGTGGCAATGCTATTTTATAGATGATTTTTGGTGATACACTATAGCACCAAATAGGCAATAAAATATCCATATTTGAGTCCCATTTTGGAGAGAATAAATTTATCTACTGAGCAAGAGAAAGGTCATTTATCTTCTGAGTTATTAAAAACTTCTATCCCAACCTGATATGAGAAGAATAAATTCAATGAACCAGTAAATTAGAGGTTTAAATAGACTGGAATAGAACAGATGAAAAAAGGCACCACTATATGATACCACAAAAAAAAATTATGGGCTTTGAAGTCACACAGATCTGAGTTCAAAATTTAGTTAGCAAGTTAATCATCATATAACCTTGTAAAAGATAAATAATCTGTCTGAATCTTTGGCTTCTTCCTATAAAAAAATTGCAAAATGAGAGTCATGATTTGAATTGATGTATGTAGGAACAGTGTCTAGGAGCAGTGTCTGTCATATAGTAGTTCTCAAAAGCTATTATACGTTACATAATAACTATAGAATGAGCAATTTGTAAAATATCAACAGTTCCTAAAGTAAACCCTGCTGAATTCTGGTCCCTTGAGGTTGCTAAGAAAAAGAAAAGATTTCCACGTTGAATGCAAAATTGGATAGTGCTGTATTGGAAGGAACACACAGGTATTGTTTTACAGGTTATGAATTGAACATATCCAAAAATGTCTTATGAATTGAATGCATCCAAAAACTCAGACTTAGACTTCCAACTGCCTTTTTGGTATCTTCCTTTGACAAACTAAGAGGCATTTCAAAACTCACGGGGCCTCTACCGTACCACCACCAACACCGTTTTATGGACATACAGTTTCTCTACATGTACTGACTAGTTATCATCTCTGAACATGTCAGCATCCCCCACACTAATGTTAAACCTTGAAGCTGGGTATTTCCTTTCATTATTCCCTCATTCTCAATTACTTCCATCCAATATTTTCTATCAAAAAGTTCTGTAATTTCTACTTCTTAACTATATCTGCAATCTACCCTTATTTTTTCTTATTTCAACTGCCTGCATATCATGCAGAGATTCCTTATATGATGTCCAAAGGCTGCCAAAAGAGCCATGGATAGAGCTCTAATTAAATGTAATTAGTTTTCTTTAATGTCTTAGGTGTTTATTTCATACAGTTAAAAAAGATTATTCTGAAAAGTTGTCTGTTGTTCTGAGCAGATTGCCGCAGGGATCTTAGCTCACTCAGAGAGTACAGATTCTTTGGCCCTATAATTCACCCTAAGACATTTTGCAGAATAGCGCTATGGTTGATCTTTTAAAAAAGTTTGCTTCTCCTTTGTTGTTGTTACTGATTTTAACTTGCCATCATGTTCCTGCAGCATTTCAGCTTGGCTTTCAGTGTGACAGCTAAATACAACACATACGGATGCTGAACTTGAAGTAAACTTCTATTTTATTTAAATTAAGATACATGGATTTGTGTAAAGTGAAATTGAAGCAAAAGGCAGGGACAGACCTAGTACATGTGTTCTTAGTCACTTTATTAGTGTCCAACTCTTTGTGACCACATGGACTGTAGCCTACCAGGCTCCTCTGTCCATGTGGATTCTCAGGCAAGAATACTGGAGTGGGTTGCCATTCCCTCCGCCAGGACATCTTCCTGACCCAGGGATTGAACCCAGGTCTCCTACATTGCAGGTAGATTCTTTACCAGCTGAGCTACCAGGGAATCCTGACCTAGTACATAATACTTTTACTCTCATGCTCCCTACTTCTGGGGTGGAGTATGTGTCACAGATGTACCACTGACATTGCTTGTATGGAAGTCTTCTGTAATTGCAAGAGGTTTTATACATTCTATGCCACAGGCTTTTCCTATTAAGAATTACATCCCCATTTAAGAACCACTCAACTTAATCTCTGTGTCCTGTATGCTCTTGAAACAAATTCAGGGTCTATAAGACCATGTCCTCATCAGAGCAAGAAAGCAGTCACATACAGAAATCTGGAGGTAGGGTGTCACTGGAGAGTAACTTCATGTTAACTTCTTGAGGGCTAATTTTAGGGATGCAGACACACAGGCAAATTTATTTCTAAAGCTACTGGTTACCACTATATAATGTGTGTGTGTGTTGCAAATGCTACTTATTTATAGTTGGACTAAAAGATAGAGCTATGATGCTCAGGGCTGGTGCACCGAGATGACCCAGGGGG
Organism: Antilocapra americana; assembly: GCA_007570785.1. NCBI lineage: Eukaryota > Metazoa > Chordata > Mammalia > Artiodactyla > Antilocapridae > Antilocapra > Antilocapra americana. The sequence continues at coordinate 259,311 of ML660213.1, read as the reverse complement.
AGGGAATGGGGAGGGAGGAGGGAGGGGGGTTCTCGAGGGGGAACATATGTATACCCACGGCGGATTCATGTCAATGTATGGCAAAACCAACACAATAAAGTAAAGAAAATTAAAAAAAAAATAAAAGATAGAGCTATGATACAAGCAGGAGATAATCAGGGTTAATTAATTTAAAAACTGGATTGTTCTTCCTCCAAACCTATGTGTATTTGTCTGTAGTGCCACAAATTCTGACAATTCTTCCATTGATTAGATACTGAAAGAGGTGCAATAAAAGATGAATCTAAAGGCAATGGTTTGAAACTGGTTACTAAATTTGTAAGGTCAGATTTGGAATACTTAACTCAATGATCTTTGTCCAAAGGAATAGGTATTACTGTCTCAATTTCCTATCATAATGGCCTCCAGGATAGTTTCAATAAAATGAACAGAGATTTAGGCAAAATTTTATATATTTTTTACACAAGAATAGAAAATCTAGGTTTAACATCTGATGGAGCACCATTCAATATTCTGGTATAACTTCTAACATCTACCTTTGTGGATACAGACTCTAACTTTATGACTTGTTCACTGACTATTTTGGGAAAGTAGCCATTTCTGATCATTTAAAAATCTGTTATATAAAAAATTCAATTGTTGGCTTTCAACTGCCATTTAAACAATTAAGCCACTTGTTACCATTATAACATTTGAATGAGAAATTGACAACATCTACATGTATTAACAACCATATACCTTTTGCATTTCTGTTCTAATGGCCCCTCTGTGCATGGAATTCTCCAGGCAAGAAAATCGGAGTGGTTTGCCATTTCCTTCTCTAGGGGATCTTCCCAACCCAGGGATTGAACCCATGTCTCCCACATTGCACGCAGATTCTTTATTTTCTGAGCTGCCAGGGAAGCCCTTCAAATGATTCAATTCAAGCTTAAGAACTTGAGTGATATATATTTTTTTTAACTGCAAATGTTTTTATTTTAAATGTAATTTTTCAGTTCAACAAAGAAAAGATGTCCTTCAAGAAATCTTGCTTTCATTAAAGAAAAGATGTGCTAATGAGGCAAATCAATATTTCTGCATGACAAGGGTTCCTCCAATTTAATCCATACCCATATATTTATATTCATGCAAAATATCTCTTATCTTGGCCATTCTTACTTAGATTCAATTAAGTTGCCTTGACTTGAAGCCCTTAGATGTAGTTCTCATCAAAAGAACTGATGATTTTTAGAACAGAAATCATTGCAGCTTGTTGGTTTTAGGACTATAGGATTCTGTTCCTGATATTAATTAGGCAGGTCATTAGTGGAAGCTTCATTCTAGATGGTAGATAAAAGTAATGCATTCAGGGAGATATACTGAGTTAGGAGAAAAGCTTTGAACTGTTGTTCCAAACTTTTCTCTTATCAAACAAAATATTTTTATACTCTGAATTCATATTTGATATCAATTATGAAAGCAAGCCCTAAGGAAAGTAGGAATCCTTAATATCATATTTACAATTTTGCACCATCCTCTTGACTTCTTTTTAATACTGTATTCTCCTGGGTGATTGTATCAGTGAATCAGAACTTTGACAATGGTTGCATGTTATATAAAGGTAACTATGTTGTTCTATCATCAGCTGCTAGTGCTCAAATAATGGTAGATGATGACCCAAGTCCTTAAATTGGGTGTCTTGACTTTAGTAGGAGGTATGATCTGAAATTGTAATGACATGAATATAATACTCCATCATGGCTCTTATATCAGTTTCTGCATGTGCGGTGGTAGATTTGCTTTCCATTCCTGTGTTGATCATTTCATGCCTTAAGCAAAACTCTCTCCAGAATTAGCTATTTTAGGATTAATAGGTCAAGCAGGCTATGGAAGCCAGAACAATGAAATTCCTTATCATCAGTGGCACAGAAGGCTGCAAATCCTTCTAAAAAATAGGTGCTTAGGGATACTATGTGAACATCTTCAATAGCCTTAAAATAGTGCTTTTTAATGCATGGTCAACAGTGAAATTCATACAAGAATCTTATATGTTATACTGCAATGTGTAGATTTTAAATTATTCATTTAACCTGATTCAGTAATTCTTTGGAAAAACAAGATGCAAGTCAGTGAAATATGAGTATTTTCTTGCCTCAATTTTATAGGGATTCAGTAAAATGAGAAATCATGGGGAAGGACTTTAATATCCTTTTAAAAAAAAATTATTGTAACAAATTCAAGGAAGACTTTCTTTCTTTACATTATCGTGTTGGTTTTGCCATATATTGACATGAATCCACCATGGGTATACATGTGTTCCCATTCCAGAACCCCCCTCCCACCTCCTTCCCGATTCCATCCCTCTGGGTCATCCCGGTGCACCTGCCCTGAGCACCCTGTATCATGCATCAAACCTGGGTTTGATATTCTTGCAAAAACAAATATGTAAATTATGACTATAATTGTTGGATTGTTTGTCTATGATAAATCATCTTTTGAAATAATGTCTTATACTGTAAACATTTCCCCTTTTTGTTTATTAAATGAATATCATTTTTTAAATATATGCAAATATGTGTATATATAGATACTTTTAAATAAAAACTGCATATCTATCAATATAAAATCTATCAGTGCATAAGTATTCCAATGAACGTTTAATAGTATTATGTTCTTACATTTTATACTCCAAGTTATATCATGAAATAAACAAAATAAAAGTTACACACATTTTATATTTTTTTAAAAATTATCTTCAATTATATTCATGTGTCCCTCAAGCATGATTCTTAGAAAAGAAAATGTTCTTTGAAAAGCAATGTTCCAACGTTAGATTCATCCTTTTCAGGGGAGTTGTTTGATGAAATGAGTATCTATGGGTATATTTACAACTTTTGCCATCTGATGATTTCTCTTGTTTTGTTCAGTGTAAGTCTAATATTAATGTTTGTAAAATTATTTCAGGTAAATTATCAGCTCAAAAAATCAGGGTACTATATTTATAAATAAACAGTTAAAGATATTCTTAAAGAATGCATATGCTATAATACCAATAAAAAATACCAATTTCAAGTAGTTTGCAGATGGACAAAAAGCAATTGTAACAACATTATATTAAAAATAAATGAAAAAAATAAAATCATATAGCAATGTATAGAGAAGGAGGATGTTAGGGAAACCTATGAACTGGAGATATAAGAACCTAAGGTTAATTTTAACCTCTAACAAGTTAGATGACTAATTACAACCACCGTGGTTCTTTGTTTTCCCATTAAAATATCAAGAGGGGTGACAAGAATTCTGTGACTACTTTGGTTTTAATATCCTGTGATTTGGTAAATGAAAAGAAGCATTATGATTTGAAATTGTCAGGAGGGGCTTCATAAAAGAGGTATGGCTTTATGAGCCGTAATTGTTATAAGTGATCTGGTTAAGCAAAGAAGAGAGAAGAGGCATTTCTGTTGAAGGATGGATCAGCAGAAAAGGAAATCAGTCAGAAGGAAACACTAGATGGTGGGGGGGGGGACCTGCCTCTCTGGGGGAAAAAAAAGAGCGCAAACAGTCTAGGTGGTAACTGCTGGGTTTTAAGAGAGTGATGGAGGGGCAAGGCTTGAGGTTTTGGATGAGAAGCTTGGACTGCACTCAGTATGGAATAAGAGGCCATAGGCAGCCTGGAGCAGGGAAATAGCATTCTGAAATCTGCCTTTATGACTCGCAATTCAGGATGAACTGGCAGGTGGCGATAAGAAAGAATGTCCATCAGGAGGTCATGGCATTATGTTATCCAAGTCTAAACGGATGCATGCTCAGAGTGCTGGCAGTTAGAAGCAAACAACAGCATCCGTGCAGCAGCCACTTAAAAAATGTTTTTGTGAAAATGTGGAGGTAATTAAACCTACAATGGGAGGTCTATGTGTACTGCTATCTGGACTTCATCTAATTCTATAGTTTATTGCTACCTGCAATTTAATATTTCTATCTTGCAATTTTTAAAAATACTTCTATTTACATTTAATTAAAACTTTCATTTTAATAGAAAATAGAAAAATCTGTCTTTCTGTTTAGCATCATTCTGTTTGGCAATCTGCTACTGAGAGCAAACAGAGATGAAAATAGTATTGGAGCAAGCCCTATGTGAGCTGTGTACTTGTTTACTGTGTCACCTTAAACAAACTGACACTTTGCTATTAAGAAAAATTATCCAAAATTTGGAAATAGAGCAAAAACATAATGGTATATATCTTGTCAATGTATTCCTGAAGCATTTTCTAAAAGAACTACCAACGTTTAACTTTCTAGAGGCGTATATCAATGTTTGATTAAATGTTTATTATTGGTTAAAGCTCAGATCTGAACCTGTAGATTTCTGACCAATATAAAACAGTACTATTACATTTTTACTTCCCTGGAGAACAGTACCCATTTTTGTATCCATTGAGAAGTTATTTTCAATATCATTTTGCCTAAAAGACTACTAAAAGCTCCATTTGTCAAACTTGTATAGAACCAGCTTAACTATTTTACAGTTACCTTCTTACTAAATTAAGGAAATCATTGACTCCCACTAACTAAATATTCATGTAAAAGTAACTTTAACTTTATAAACATTATACTTGGCAACCTCAATTCCTTTGCTCTAAATTATATCTATTTCAGACTGTGTAAATGATTTACCAAAGTTATAGACTAGGGAAAGAGTTATAGCATACACACACACACACACGAGTGAATCCTGGACCTGACTACTCTTAAAACTCCTCTACTCTTCCTATAAAGGAGGACTAACTTTCTAATCTGTGCTCTAAAATCTTTGATGTCATTATTAGATCTCTCTCTTTCCTGATATCCTCCCCCTCTTCCTAATTAGTGATACTTTCTCTTTTTCTCAAACAAAAAGAAATATCTATTAGTTACCCACAAGCTAGTTCAGTGATCATTTTAACTTATATCAATTTATTAAGACTATACCTCAGTGCCTTCACATACATAATCAAGTACAACTGCCAAAAAGAATATCTATAACAGAGATATGTTCTTTAAAAGACTGGAATTTCATATAAAACCAAGAAAATGTTTTTTGGAATGAGGGTATTAAAAAAAGACATGGAAAGATTTGAGAACTGGGGACAAAAATACTTTTCACTTCAAAAGGGAACCAGGAAGAATCGATATTCCTCATGCTGCTGCTGCTAAGTCGCTTCAGTCGTGTCCGACTCTGTGTGACCCCATAGACGGCTGCCCACCAGGATCCCCCGTCCCTGGGATTCTCCAGGCAAGAACACTGGAGTGGGTTGCCATTTCGTTCTCCAATCTATGAGAATGAAAAGTGAAGGTGAAGTTGCTCAATCGTGTCCAACTCTTCACAACTCCATGGACTGCAGCCTACCAGGCTCCTCCGTCCATGGGATTTTCCAGGCAAGAGTACTGGAGTGGGGTGCCATTGCCTTCTCCAATATTCCTCATAGGAGAACCCTAAATCTGTCAAGATGCATTTAAGTTTGCAGGAATACCTAGAGAAGAGCGTAAACATATGAAAGAGTATAAGAAGTCTTTGAGGAAAAGCACAGAGGAAAAAGTAAAGTATCTGGACAACATAAAAATAAAGTAATAAGAGAACATACAACCAGAAAAGTTTACATTTGGCCAGGAAGTAAGAATGAGACAGATGAAAAATGTGTGGTAATGTGTCTGGCATGAGGAAGTTTTTATCAAGACTGGGATTCAACATTGCAAACATAGAAAACTCATCAATCAGAATATAAAGTGCCAATAATGAGAGAAATGATTTATCTGTGTTAATAGTAGGAAACCTTGCCTCATAGAGGTAGTTGGACATAATAAATGTCAAGGGTAAACAAGATGCTAAAAAGATGTATCAACACCTGACAAAGATAAATTCAGTCTTAGTGACATATTTGGAAATAAATTCCAGGAGAAAGAGTAAAGCAGCTGGTGACATCTGGGAGCTAGCCTGGCACTCTCAGCTCTAGGTGTTGCTACCAGCTGGCGTGCCACTTGCAGATGATCTGAGTTTTTCTCCTGTACAATATGAACACGTTCACAGAGCACCAACATCAGATGAGGAAAACCAGCGACTGAGAGGGATCAAGGCAAACCTAAGACCACTTTCCCATAATCAGATCTAAACATAAGAAAGAACAGTGTAAAACGCCTAAAATGACCAAACAAACCCCTTACTGTGGCTAATGTAAATGACTACAGCTTTATAAGAATCAATAGAAGCATTCATTTTACTCTGTTCCCCACCCCCAACATCTTCTAAATAAGAATTATTAAAAGACTCAACCTTAGAATTATCTCTGCTTCCAGACAACATCCAGTTCAGAGCAAAGTCCTACTTCTTTTAAATTAAAAACTTTTTTGTTTTTTTTTGGCCACACCCATGTGGCATGTAGGATCTTAGTTCCCCAGTCAGGGATCAAACCCGTATCCCCTGCATTGGAAGGGAGAGTCTTAACCACTGGACCACCAGGGAAGTCTAACGTCCTACTTCTTTGTATGCTCTTGAAAACCACCTAACCCAAACCTGACTTCTAAAACATGTTTATCCAGCTTCCTTCTATGGAAACATCCCTCAGTTCCCCAGGGTGTGCAGTGTGCCTTGTGACAAGGAATCAGTAAACATAACTTTGACACAGGTGTGTTCCTTGTGGTCTTTGGCTCTAGAGAATTGACAGCTTATATTAGAAGTCATTGCCTCATAGATTGTCATTCAGAGAATACTACCGTTATGTTCAGTCTAGAATTTTCAAAGAAAGCTCAGCTTGTTCATGTTCATTTTAGTGGAAATCTTCAGCAAGAAAATTTGAGAGAGAGCTGGTGCCCAGGATCCTGAGCAAGCAAATGTTGCAGCGAATAGCAGAGCACAAAGTCTCACAAGGTCACTGAGGCATGGGATTGGACAGACCACGTGGCTGACCAAAGCTTACTTGCTGAGGTGCCACTGAAAACATTCTAGCCCTGATGATCTTGGCTGAACCAGACGAAGTGACAAAAATTTGTCTTGCCAAGGAACAGATAAATCTAAGAATCAGACCTAAAACATGTCAAGTAGCCTCCATTTCTGCATCTTCTCCTAAACCAAGATCCACATATTAATTTTTTGTATCTTATTATTTGAACTTCAAGGAAAGGAATTAGAATAGGCCAAAAAAAAATGTGACAGGTTCTGCTTAAAATCTATGATAATATGGTCCAATCTATTCATGCTGACCCTTCTAAAAATTGCTGACAATTTATCCTCAATATCAGAACCTAAGACACAGTCTAGATTTTGATGTAAGATCATTAGTACTCCCTTTAACTCTCTGTGTTTGGGGGTGGATGGAAGAAGTCCTTGGAGGGAATTTTTTATTTCTTTTACACGACTTCTGACAATATTAGCTGCTTGTGAGAACTGTGAAAATAACAACATCAAGGCTCCACCTGAGACTAAACGAATTATAATTACTGTGGCTGGCATCCGGCACTGTTCTTTTTGAAGAGCTGCCCTATGAGGGAAAGTTGATCATCGCTGAAGACACAATGAACTTGACTCCTGTTCGTCAGCAGAGCTGTTACTTTCCTTGAAGGAGATCAGAGGCATACTGACCAGAAAACAGGGAGCCACTTCACAAGCTGTACCAATACTATACAACCATCCAGGATGAATGAGACCAGGTGTAAATATCCCATTGTCAATAAGAATAAATACTGGCAACAATCCCGCCAAACCTCTGAAGTAATCAAAACAATATTTCAATGATATTTACCTAAAACTTATGCCAAATTCAAAGTCCAAAATGTTCTCAATTTTCTTTTTCATGTTTTAATTTTTGTTTAACAAAGTCCAAAATGTTCTCAATTTTCTTTTTCATGTTTTAATTTTTGTTTAACCTACTTTGATGTCTGTTCAAGTTTACCAGCACAGAATAAATCAAGTAAATGAGGAAGGAATAAACAAACACCAATAATATAAAATGCGTCAGATTTTCTCCCACTCTAAAATATTTAAAACACTCAAGCAGATGTCAGCAAAAAATGGCAGAGTAAGAGCCTCCAAAAATTCTTCTCTCTGTAAAAGTAGTGATAAAATTGGCAGAAAGAAAATGTTAGAATCAATTTTTAACAACTCTATAAGTTAACCAGAGATTAACAAGGATCCAGAAAGGACTTATTCAAGAAAAATGGCTAAGTCTTGGTAATAACGGCAAGCTTTGTGGTATTTTGATGTGCCTAATACCTATCCCCAATCTCCAGCTCTGTAATCCATAGTCTATAATCACAATGAAAGTCATCCTTAGCCTGACAGCCACCAGGGGAGACAGAATGGGGCTGGAGCTTTCTTAGAGTCTTATCCCCCCAAAACTGTCATTACTTGACTTCTCTGATGGTCCCTGGAAGACTCTCAAAGACAGTCTTGAACCCCTGACCTAGTAAGGAAAACATTTTCTCCAAGAAAACACAGATAAAGTAATGAGTAGTACCACTAGAGATAAAAATATAGGTACATATAAAATGTAATATAAATACACATTTCTGTTTATAATTCTTATTTTTTCCCTATCAGACTTAAAAGAAAAATGCATCATCTAAAAATTATAAATGTGTGCTGATGGGCACATAATGGATATAGAGATAATTTGTTTGAGAACAACAGAAAAAAAGATGATGAATGGAATAACAATGCTTTCATACACAACTGACATTAAAATAGCATTGATCCAAACTAGATTGTTAAAATTAAGATGGTAATTTTAATCTCCAGGACAACCACTAAGAGCATACGTAAAACAGTACCCAAAAAAATTGACCAATAGGTTAAAATGAAATACTATTGTATTCACATAGTTTCATGGCCCTGTGTGTTTTCTTGCTCCCACTAGTAAAGTTATACTCAACAGTATGTTGCCGCTGCTGCTGCTGCTAAGTTGCGTCAGTCATGTCCGACTCTGTGCGACCCCATAGACCCCACCAGGCTTCGCTGTCCCTGGGATTCTCCAGGCAAGAACACTGGAGTGGGTTGCCATTGCCTTCTCCAATGCATGAAAGTGAAAAGTGAAAGTGAAGTCGCTCAGTCGTGTTATAGTATAGGATGATGATAATTCCATGGGGGAACTTGTGGAGTCTAAATGTGCTAGAGGATCCCTACAATTCATTAGCTGTCTCTAGAAAGGAATATACCTATAAATCTTAGTTCCCAGGCCTTACCTTACTGTCAAACTGAGAAGGTAACATGTAGGTAGGAAGGCCAGAGGTCCCAAGTGACAGGAGGAAATAAATTGCAACTTTTTTTCCTTCCTACACAAAATTAAAAGAGACTTCTTTTAATTCTGTGTTGAAGAAAGACATCAGGTTCTGCCTTAATCTAACCAATGCATTTTTCTTACGGAAATGTTTTTCTTAAGCTCTGTTAATGAAACTATGTATAAACTTTGGAATTTGGCTTTCTTCAAGACGGTTCTGCCTAAGTAACAATTTTTCTTTTCTCAAACCTTGGGCTAATAATGGCTCAACAAAACAGTATTCATGTCAATTGTGTATGGCCAGGGGATGACACACCTTCTACCATTTTATCTCAAAAATGCATACTGTGGGAGAGGGGCCACAACCTCAGTTCCAAGGTGTCTCTCTTAGCTGATTAATAGCTTTCTAACAGACATAAAATGTCTTGCTAAAAACAAACAAGGGGGCATTCTTTTTGTCCCCTTCTGGTGTCTATCTCAGATGCTTTCCCTACCTCTATTCTACTTTAATAAAACCTTGCTACACAAAAAGCTCCAAGTAGTCAAGCCTCGTCTCTAACCCCGGATTGAAATCCTCTCTTCTGGAGGTCACCCATCCTGACATAACACACGGCTCGCAGGAGCGACCTTTGAAAACCCAGGTCAAAAGCATTAACCAGAGCTTTCCTGGTGAAGAATCCACCTGCCAGTGCAGGAGACGTGGCTCCTATCCCTGGTCTGGGAAGATCCCACATGCTGTGGAACAACTAAGCCATGTGCCACAACTATTGAGCCTGCGCCCTAGACCCTGGGGGCTGTAGCTACCAAGCTCGCACATCCTGGAGACCAGGCTCTGCAACAGGAGAAGTCACCACAATGAGATGCCCTCACACCACAAATAGAGAGTAACCCCCACTCTCTGCAACTAGAGAAAAACCTGCTCATCAGTGAAGACCCAGCACAGTTACTCAAGTTAATAAACGAACGTCATTTTTTAAAAAGTAGTCACCAGCTGGCTTTGGAAAAAGAGACACAAACAATAGGAAAGATTCTGCAAACTTGGGTTGAATGTTATAATCCTTTCTCCTGACATTTTAAACTTTCACTTCTGTGGCCCAATAGGCTTGATGTGGATCCAGAGTAGTCTCTGATCCCTGTAGTGATGGGGAAAAACAAAATAGTGGGAGAGATGTGAGAACCTTGAGCTCTCTTCAGGGGTTTGCAAGCATCAGAGGGCACAGAGCGTGTTGGAGAATTTCATTTCATAAACAGAGTTCTTGGTTTTTAGATAAATGACAGCAATTGTGGATGCGTGGATGACCCAATTGTCATTTGTTTGCTCTCTTTGGCTCTTTTATTGGTCACCTGCAGCTTTTCAAGCCTTGTCATTTCTGTTGGCAGCAGGCTTGGGATCTTTTGGTGATTGCAAAATAATTGCATCACAGGAGCACAAACCACAGGGCCATGGTGTGTGGGTGTTTAGTACCTACTAGGCTAGACACAAGTGACTTATGAATGTGCACTGAGGAACTGCTTATTAGATTTTTGCCTTTTCTTAATATTACTGCAATTTGAATTTATTAACTGATTTCAGCTGAAAAAGTGGAGCTAATATTTATAGAAAAGACAAAACTCTATTTTTGTTCTTAAGATTTTTTGTTCTATCACAGAAACCCAGACATTTGGAAGTAAAAAGAAAAATGAAAAAGCTAACAGTCTTTTTTTGGATTGTGGAAACTAACATGGAACTATATCTTAAATTCTTTGAAACCCAATTAAATTATTAACCTCAAGCTAACCAGGGGAGATAATAAAAGCCCCATAGAAATAGTTACCAAATAAACTTAATCATCTGCTGTTTCCCATTGTTTGAAAAATGCTTCTGCATAATAGGAATACTAATAAGATCCGGTATCACAGAAACTTACAAGTATAGCATTCCTCTTAAGGTTTTCCCCATTAATTTCAACCAAATATACGGAGTCCCTACTAGGTACCTAGGTCTGTAATAGGCACTGGGGAAGCAAATGTAATTAAGACACTGGCTATATATTTCATCACGCCTCGCTGGTGGCTAAGTGATGAAGAATCCTCATGCAATGCAGGAAACCCAAGTTTGATCCTTGGGTTGGAAAGATCTCCTAGAGAAGAAAACGCCAACCCATCCCACTATTCTTACCTGGGAAATCCCATGGACAGAGGAGCCTGGTAGGCCACAGTCTATGGCATCGCAAAAAGAGTCAGGCATGACTTGGCAACTAAACAACAAATCTGTAATCACTCAGGCAACTTACAGCTTGTCAGTAAAAATGAATCTATAATATAATTTGATCAGTCCACCGTGGAGTTATCTTGCTTGGAAAAAATGAAGCCTTTACCTTTGTTTTTCATATATCCCTTAGAAAGACAGGGGCACTAGTTTTTGCACTGGTATTTTTTCCTTGCTCGAGTATTCCTGAAACCATATCTACTTCAACTAATTCATAAATCTGATGCTGGCTATAATGTAGTTTTACCTTGCTAGCTGGAGATTTATCCCTTGTAATTTCTGTATGGATTTCTATCACTTGTGTCCTTTCTTCATGCTTGCTCTACAACTTGCTCTTTCTCCATTTCCAATTAACTTTTAAAAATGCTTCTATCAAATATTTATTTATTGCTCCTATTTAGTGATGTTCATATGCTTCCCTTTGCAATGTTCTAATGATAATTTTTGATGGTGTTATTATCTTGCATTCTATGAGAAGTATAAATGATACTAAAGTAGTAAGATGATTATCATTAGATTTAGGTATTCCTCTGACAAGTGGTAATGTAGGCAAGATTACTGAATTGAGTATGCATTTTATTTCTTTAGGCTCAAATTAGATCACACAGATTGAGCACTCTGTATTTGAGGGTTACAATAGTTTCTTTCCTTTTCAATATTCAACGTGTCCAAAATTCTTTAGAAAATTTTCTCAGCTTATTTTCTACTTTCAATGATCTTGAAATCATTAAGGGAGATGAATGAAATGGTGGTTCATTCCATTTCTTTCTCAAAGGAAGAAAAAAACTTAATAAGGAGTTGTTAAATAACCTCTATTAAAATTTCAGTACAAAAAGTATTTGAAAAATGGTCTAGAGTATGTTGTCAGACTTTTTGACAGAATGACATAATCATGTTTAACAAGCTACTGAAGGCCACAGAGGCAAATACAAAATGAAACAGAGTTTTGATTAAGAAAACAAAAGCTATACTTTTCTTGCTGGCAGTTACTAATAGCTAATCAACTACTAATATCAGGTCTTATTTGGCAAATATTTCCTTATATTTGAAATATAAGAAATGATAACATATATAGATTATATATTTCTTCAATCACAGAAAATATGCTTTGTGGCTTTACAATGAAATCTTGTGAAAGCTGTATGGTTTGGTTAACCATATCTCTTTATCTGAGGTTTAATGTTACTCAGTCTAACTTTGTGGCCCCATGGACTGTAGCATGCCAGGCTCCTCTGTTCATGGACTTCTCCAGGCAAGAATACTGGATGGGCAGCCATTCCCTTCTCCAGGAGATCTTCTCAACCCAGGGGAGATGGATGCAGATGGATTCATTACTGTCTGAGCCACCAGGGAAGCACTTCTTTACCAGAGATTTAAGACCCCTATATTTTAATGTAAATAAGCATATAAATAGCTTTTATATAAATATAATTGTGTAAATATTCATTATAAATGTATATATGTTTGCTATTAGATGTCAATGGACAAAGCAGTTCTAAAAATTACTGTTTGTTTCCCTGTTATGAGAAAAATACAAACTTGGATTTAAGTTCATGACACAATTTATTAAAAATTTCTGTCAATATGCTATAGGCATAATATCTATATACTTTTGCACAGAAGCACAATTTTTGCAAAGTTACATTAAGAAAATCATACCAAAATGTGATTTTGAAACTAATTTTCTAGTAATATAGGTGTTAAGTGCTGGATGACAAAGTAACTCAAATGTGCATTATAAAAATATTTTAAGGAGCAAACCTTGATACTTCCCTCTAAAATCATCAGGTGTACTTGAAATGTAAATATTTTCTCAAATTCTTTAATATATCTTGAATATTTAAAATAATGACCATAAGCTTTAACATAATTCATTAACATTTAGAATTTCAGAATCCTATCACTTTAAAGTATCATATATCAGTTATTATATTTTGTATGATTAGAGGGACTTGTAATTTTGAAGAGTTCTGGTATTTAGTAGTTTTTTCTGAATGTAATGATTTGGACCTCTAAAATAGTCTGTCTATAATGCATGTCTCTATTAAAATAATATCTATATCATATCTGACTTCTCAGGATTTATATTGCTTTAATATTTATCCCAGTGATAATTATCAAAATGTATTTCTATTCAGCAAACAACTGAAGAGTTGAACTCATTCTCAATGACAATCTAGACAACCAACAGCTTGGACAAGTATAATTACAGAAGTTCATTTCCTACAAATGGCCAGTCTGTTAAGACTGGAAGAGGTGGCTATTTTATCTACTGTACAGACAACATCATAGAGAGTTAAGGAAAATGAAGAAAGGGACTATGTTCCAAACAAAGGAAAAAGGTTACTCTCAAGAAACTGATCATAATGAAATGGAGATCAATGATTTACTTCATAGAGAGTTTAATGATATAATGATGCTCAATGAGGTCAGGGTAGCCTTTGTTAAAAGTGAGAATTTCTTTCTTTTTTTTAATATAAATTTATTTATTTTAATTGGAGGCTAATTACTTTGCAATATTGTAGTGGTTTGGCCATACATTGACATGAATCCACCACAGGTGTACATGTGTTCCCCATCTGAACTCCCTCTCCCACCTCCCTCCCCATCCCATCCCTCTAAAAATTTCAACAAAGAGATACAACATGTAATAAAGTAGCAAACATGAATCAGAGCTAAAGAGTATAATTAAGGTGAAAAATTGAAATGGAGGGGACCAATAACGAATCAGATCAATTAGAAGAATGGGTCAGTGAAGGCACACACAGGGCAGTGGAATTCATCCAACCAGAGGACCAAATGCAGAAAGGAATTGGAAAAGAGTGAAGACAACTTAAGGGACTTGTGATTCACCATCAAACAGACAAATGTATGCATTATAGAGGTTTGAAAATCAGAAGAGAAAAAGGAACAGAAAGCATATTTAAAGAAATAATGTTCAACAGCAAGATTGAAAGGAGAAGAACATACCTGGAGGCCCATCCTGGTACAATCAGAGTGGCAGACAAAGAAGCAAGGCAGAGACTGTAGAAATAGGATGAAGAAGCAGAGTGGCATGGTGGGTACACTATTGGACTCTGGTAGTAAACTGTGTGGACTGAACCCTGGCTCTGATCCATAATTTGGAACAAGTGAAAAAACAAAACAAAACAAAATACTCTGAGCCTCAGTTTTCTCATCTGCAAAATGGGATAGTAAGTATGAGGATCATCATAACAGCTGATACTCAATTAAATGTTAGCAATATCATTCTAAGAAAAAGAGGTAGTTCTTAGGACCGAAATAGAAGCTTAGTTAAACAGAAACAAGGCAGGGACTTCCTCGGAGGTCCAGTGGTTAAATCTCTGCACTTCCACTACAGGAGGCCTGGGTTCTATCCCTGATTGGGAACTAAGATCCTGCAGGCTGTGCACAAGACCAAAAAAAAAAAAAAAGGAAATAAGACAAAAGGCCTGTTATCCTGTTACAAGTCGGAGCAGATCCTGCAGCAGAAAGAGAAGCCACGTTACCGTGGTCATGATGGCAATAAACTAGAGCTCTCAGTTCTAGTTTCTTTGTAAAAACAGGGTTGGACCCAGAGCCTTGGACTGAGTGGACAGCGTGGCCTTAGCTGCAAAGGTTAGAGGCACGCAGGCAAGGGAGCCAAGCTGATCACTACGCCCATCCATGGCTTGGCACGGGCATTTGCAGTTTTACAAAAATGTGCTGCTGGGGATTCTCATGCACAGCCAGAGTTGCTGGCAACTCCTGTGCCGGATGGTTCTTGACTTGAGGGTATCACCAGCGAATAGGAGCAAAGCAGCATGACCTGGGAAAGAAAGAAGTCTTTAAAGTTGTTTCTCACTATGAACCCTGAATATTGTGGAATGTAAATCTGATCAAAGAAGGGCCAAGTAGGTTTCTCAAGTTGTGTGGACAGCTAGAGTAAAGCATACCATGGGCTAGAAAGGTGCTGTGATCTGGGGCTTAGATAGGATGCTGGAGCTGGAAGACTCCTCTCTAGGACTAGGAATTACTCAGGTGTAAGATGATGGAGGAAAGTTTTTGATTCTATCCTAATGTGGCTCCTAGTTGCTTTGACCCCAACAAACTGCCCAAATACGTTAAACTCTAAGTCCATTGGAATTGCAAAGGCAGAAATGCTAAGGCACAGCCTGAGAAAAGGCCAAGTAAACGCAGGGATCATTATTTAAAATGTAGTGATCTTTGCACGCTGGTTATGATGATCCATGTTTTATGCAAAAGCAAAAGAAAACCAAATACGTTTTGAACAAGATTTTAAGACACACTTATGGGGTCAAGGATTTTTCTGGCTGCAAGATGTCTGTGATGTTTTTTTGGTTTTGCTCAGATTTTATTTTTTTTTAACATTTTCAGTTCTTATTTCCTAGATTTTATTTGTTTAAGCCTGGGTTCTTAAAAGGGTCAACCTTAGGTTAAGTGGTGTATTTCTTTTTTTAATCAAAGTTTGGAAATAAAGCAAACTTCTGTGATTAAAAAAAAAAAGAAAGAAATAATGGCTGAGAACGTCCAAATCTGGAGAAGGAAACAGACATCCAGATCCCTGAAGACCAGAGAGTATCAAACAAAATGAGTCCAAAGAGATCCACACTAAGACACATTATAATCACTTGTTAAATGTTAAAGACAAAGAGAGAAACAAAATTAGAAAGAGAAAAACAACTTGCTACATGTGATGAAAACCCCATAAGTCAATTAGCAGATTTTTCTGAAGAAATTCTGCAGGCCAGAAGGGAGTAGGAAGATGTAAGGAAAAAAACCTTCCACCAATGATACTTTACCTGACAAAGTGGTCCTTCAGATTTAAAAAGGAGGAAAAGAGTTTTTAATACAAGCAAAATCTAAAATAGCCCAGTAACACTAAACCTGCCTTTTAAGAAATGAGAAAATTTATTCAAATTGAAATGAATTACTAACATAAAAACAGAAGAAAGGATAAAACTCCCTGGTAAAAGTAAATATATAGTTAAATTTCAATATAATTATGGTGAATAAATCACTTATAACTCCAGCATGAAGGTTAAAAAGCAAATGTATTATTAACAAAAGAACTTTAACTATAATCATTCATTAGCAAATTGTTATTTAGTCACTAAGTCGTGTCTGATTCTTTATGACTCTCATGGACTGTAGCCTGCCAGGCTCCTCTGTCCATGGGATTTCCCAGGTAAGAATACTAGGGTGGGTAGCCACTTCCTCCTCAGGGGATCTTCTCACCCAGGGATTGAACCCACATGTCTGGCTTGGCAGGTGGATTCTTTCCCCTTGAGTTACCTGATTATATCTTTTATTAGTGGATAACAATATAAGAAGATGTAAGCTGTGACATTAAAAACATTAAAATTTGGGGGGAGAGAATAGGAATAATTTAGAAATTTTGTGCACAAAGTTAGGTTACCATCAACTTAAAACAAATTGTTAAAAGATGATTTATATAGCCTCATATTTACTGGAAAGCAAAAATATATAATAGATAAAAAATATAAAGAGAATGGAAGCAAAGCATGTTACCATAGAAAAATTATCATATTATAAAGGAAGAGAACAAGAGATGAACAATGGAACAAAGGAAGTATAAAAATCCAGAAAAGAATTAACAAAATGGCAATAATAAGACCACACTATTAATAATTACTTTAAATATAAATAAATCAAAATCTCCAGTCAATGTACATAGAATGGCTAAACTGTTTTTATTTTAGTTTTGACACCAAAAGCAAAAGCAACCAATGAAAAAATAAAGTGGGATCACATCAAACTAAAGAACATTTTCCCAGCAAAGGAAACCATCCACAAAATCAAAAGGTGACTTATGGTGTAGGGGAAAATAGTTATAAATCACATATCTGACAAGAGGTTAATATTCAATATATAAATATAATAAGTCACACAACTCAATAGCAAAAAAAGTCCAATTTAAAAATGTAAATAAAAATGGAATAAACACTTTTCAGAGAAAAGACATAAGAATGGTCAACTATGTGAAAAAGTGCTCAACATCATTCATCACCAGGGAAGTGCAATTCAAAACCACAAAGAGAGATCACCTCATACCTGTTGGGATGTCTTTTCTCAAAAAGATAAGAGATAAGAAATATTGGAAAGGATATGGAGAACAAGCAACTCTATGCACTATTGATGAGAATGTAAACTGGTGCAGCCACTGTGGAAAACAGTATGAAGATTACTAAAAAGAAAATTAAAAATAAAATGACCAAATGATCCAGCAGCCCTACTTCTAGGTAAATAGCCAAGGAAATAAAAATCTATCTCAAAAGGATATCTGTACTCTCATATTCACTGCAGCGTTATTCACAATAGCCAAAATACGGAACAAACTTAAATGTGTACTGACAGATGAATGGATAAAAAAATATGGCTTATTGCATAACAAAACATTATTCAGCTTTACTTACAAAAGAAGGAAATGCTCCCGTTTGCAATGACTTGGATGAATCTGGAAAGCATTATGCTAAAATGAAACAAGCCAGACAGAAAGAAAAATATGGCACGGTACCTATCACTTACATGTGAAATCCAAAAATATGTATAAGAAGCTAAACTCAGAAACAGAGCAGAGAGGTAGTTGCCAGGGGCTGCGTGGTAAGGGAAATAGGGAGAGACTGGTAGAAGGGAATAAACTTTCAGTTATAGAATGAATAGGGTCTGAAGATCTAAAGTATAACATGGTGACAGTAGTTGGTAATAGTGTACTGTATAATTGAACTGTGCTAGAGAATAGTGCACGCACACACACACAATGCTAAATACATGAAATAATGATGGACGTATCAACTCAATGTGGGAAGTACCTTCACAAGGCATTGTGTAAATGTATATCAAATCTTCACATTATGCAATTTAAATATCTCTTACTGTTTCTGGGCATCAGTTTCTTTCCTTGTATATGAGGTTAATGATACCTATTCCTCAAGGTTGCTTTGAATATTAATTGCAATAATATTTACAAGGTGTTGAGAGTTGTAATTTGCTATTATAAACACCAAATAAATGACAGTGACAGGAATTAGAGGGTATTTTATTTTAATTGGTTGAATCAACCAATTAATGATTGGTTTAACCATTTAGGTATCTGATTAGTCTCCACAACGGACATGAAGAGTATGATGTCATCATTCATACCAATTATTTTAAAATCTAATACATTGCTAGATTCTTTACAAAACAGAGGAAACCATATTTCTGCCTTTAAGAATACTGCCTGGCCATAAGAAGTAAGCAAGCAGTTGAGAAGTCAGCCAACACTACATGAAAGAAATGAGTGTTCTCTAAATATACAATAGGAGTTTAGAGAAAGAAGAATGGTGAGTGCACAGCAAGGACTGGAAAAAACTTCTGGAGTTAGGACTTCGAGAGTAAATGAAATCTAACTAGGTGGAATGGAAAATAAAGTTATTCTGAAATGAGGGTGCAGAAAGGAAAGGTTAAGGACTTTAGAGTCAGAGTAGCATTGGCTGTGCCTTGCTTTTGCCTTATCCATTTAATGGCTGCAATATCTCAGGAAGTAATTAAGCCTGTTTCATTACAATGGCAGGTGGATAATAACACTGCATGGTATTATCAAATGGTGCTTGCACCATGGGGCAACCATTCGGAAAGACCGAGAACACAGACAGATACACCTGGGCCACATCATAAAACTGACTTATGATACTAGGTCAGCGTGTTATGAGTGCTTAATGGTGTAGAAACCAAGGATCCATGGTCCTTCCTCTGCCCCCATCTGGGTGAATCTATGTCTCAAGAGATTTCAGTTAACAGTGAACAGAGGAAGACCTTTGATGAGAAACTAGGGAGGCATCAAGGGACTCTGTGCTCTTTCATTTGCATCTTTATTGATTAGTTTTTCACATTTCTTCTGCTGTTATATGGGAAAACTCCGGAGAAAGCAATTTAAAGAATATCTGAGTCATCATTCCTAAGAATCTTTAAACTGGGCTTTGTTGGTCTGGTCTAGATGATTTATTATGACATCAGTAAAAGGCAAGAGAGGGTTCTATGTAGGGAAATGTGAGTGACTGAGATCAAGATGCGAAATAATATGTGCACACACACACATTCATACTGACACACACTCACACCCATCCACATATGCACTTGCATATGCACACACATACATGCACACCCCACATGTAAGCACACCCACACTCATATACATGCGCACCCATACACACAAACACACCCACACTCACATACCTATACACACTCACATACATACATACACTCTTACACACACACACAAAATGAGTCTGAAAAGCAAAATCCCTAAAACACAGAGAGTGGGGGATTATTTTATATCTCCCAGATTGTACGTTGGTACCCGGTCAGTAGAAAAAATGCCTGCCCGAGTTTGACTCCAAGAGGTGATGGAGCGTGCAGGCGTTGGATGAGCGATTCACCATTGTTATCTGCCCCGCACCACATGCAGACACAAATATGGCACCAACTCACAGAGGAGCAAAACGTAGAGCAGCCAGGTAAAAGGCTGGAAGTGCTGATGCTAACTTCCCTAAAAACAAGGTTCTGGCCTTCCCTGTATCTGACATACCCTCAGGCTCACTAAACAACTTCTTTCCTCAGAATTCCATTCAAGTTAGTATCGCTGGACATCCAGGTTTAGGGCCAGCTCTTAAGGAAAGCAGCTGAGCCAGAGGGCAGCCTGGATCAGATCCTGTAAAACAAACGCTAGCCTGCCCACCAGGCAAAGTGAGGGACCGCAACTGTCCCCACCTGTGCGGCTTCATCTTTTCAAAAGTGTTATAAAATAAAACACATCTATAGAAATCAATAACAAAACTAACATACAAGCTGAGCAAATTATTATATAGTGCAAGCCTTTATTACCATAGCTCATGTAGGACAGAAATGTTCTCACCTCCCATGTGGCCTCATCCCAATCACAAGCCCCTCTCTTCCTCCAAAAGGATCCACCATCTCCATTTCCTAATAACCTCTCTCTTTTTTTTTTTTAAGTGATACCACCTAAGTGTGTGTCCCCAGACAGTATAGCTTAGTCTTGACCATTTAAAACAATGTGATCTATATGTTAAATCTTTTTAGTCCATAGGTTTTCCTTCTACCACTCCTTTTTGTTGAAGGGCCTGGGCACTTTGCCTGTGTACTCAGCCCACTGTACACTCTAGGTGCAGCTGAACCTGCTCAGGTAACCTCTGTATCTCCTGCAATGTGGTAGCCGGATCTGGAGGCTCCAGCAGACCCAGGTTTGGGCTCCTCAGCAGGACAGAATATGACATTGTTCCCTCATGTCAGGGAACCCAAGACAACGCATTTTCTCTTTGGTGTTTGTCAGGTTAGATCTCGTTGTTCCTCAGTGCTTACATTCAGTTCCCTGAGGACTGCACACTAGTGATATTCTTGGTTTTCCGTTTATTTTTCAGACTTAATGGGAATACTTTTATAAAGAGACACCCTTCCTTCATCTACCACTAGATTTTCTGGGTACAGAGTTCATACAGGTAGAAACCAAGACAATGCTGAAAAGCAATTACCCTTCAATTAAAATTAAGTAAATTTTTTTAGAAAGCCACACAAAGAAAAGGCAAAATAAATGACTGTTTCATTTCTTATATTGACCAGTTCCTATTCTAGTAAATAGGCTTTACATAACCTTCCAAAAGTAAAAAGATTACTTTTTACTATCATTATGAATTCATAGATATAAACATGTTTTTTATTTTAATACATTGTAATTATTATCCTTACTGAAGCTCAAACTATCCCAGTTTGACCTGTAGGGACCTCTTTAAGTAGGCTGTATTTTTATCATGTTTACTTTTTATTATGTTCTATGTTTATTATTAAAGTTATTCTGATGCCTGACCCAGACCTGGAATCAGTCTTTTATTCAAGAAACAAGTTTCCATGAAAAATGAATTACATTGTAAGGCTCTAATAAGAATAATAAGGATAATCCTCATGCAGTATCCACATGCAAGAGAAGAATAGAGTAACTTAGTTAATTTTTCTCTATGATGTGTTGGGTTAAAGATGAAAAAGTTCATTGTTGTTTATGGTACAAGCTATTGGGTATGACTGCAACCCATCTTGATTAACATAAAGTAAAAGAGATACAAGGTAAGGTTAATGTGATCGGCTTCCCCTCTACAAACTTGTTACAGGGTAAATTTAATTTGTCCTTAACTTCTGCACATTGTTATAGATGAGCAAATATTGAGGATAAAAGGATGGCACTAGCCATTTGGGGCTTGTTATAGAGGGTTTGTGTACCCTTTCAAATACATATGTTGAAATTACAATTGGTAGTATTTGGGGGGAGCCTTTAGAAGGTGATTAAGTCATAAGGGTGGAGCTCCCATGAATAGGATTAGTGCCCCTTTAAAGGAAACCACAGAGAGAGAGGCAAGGAATTTTTCTCTGACATGTAAAAACACAGAGAAAAGAAATATAGGCATCTGTGATCCAGGGTTTGTTTTCTCCATAAACACTGCACCTCCCTGCACCTTGATCTTGGACTTTCCAGGTTCCAAAACTGATAAATGCATTTCTGTTGTTTATAAGCCTGCCAATCTATCATTTATCACCACATTGAGGTGTATAACAGCTCCCCTACAGACTAAATATGGAAAACAACAACCAAAAGAACCATACAGGAAGAAAAATCTGATATCCTAAAGACTTGAAATTGTCACCTGGAGAATTTTATAACTGATTGACTATTTCAGGTGGAAGTTTACATAGTGAGTTGTGTCACTTATTCATGATCGTGACTGTATGCAAGGAATAGAAGTTTACATTTGTTCATATTGTCCAAAATTGTTGAATGTTTATTAGCAGTAGGAAGCGGGCTCAGTAACATGAGTGAATTACAGTGAGCATGTCCTGGTCTGCTATATGTCTAAGGCTCTTGCTAAAATTGGTCCATGGATATATATGCCTCTAGTATCACAAGGAATTTATTTATCTAGTAGATATAGATATTTGATTATTTATGTGTTATTTCCTAGAGTCTAATGGTTTAAAGGGATTGAGTCCACAGGTTTCTTGGCCCATGCAACTTTGACTGAGTAGATTAAAGTAACTAGAGAAATACTGGGAGCTGTTTGCACATTTTTAATTGACTTCTGATATCACAAATCTTTTTAAATTTTGTTTTATGCTAATTTATTTTAATCTGATTTATTTTACTTTACTTTAATCTGATTCCAAACCACTGTTTTTGCCAGGCTCTGAACTCTGACAAGCATTAGCTCTTTATATACTTACACATCTCTCAATACAAAATCTACTCAGGGATCATTTTCATTTTAATAGTTACTACCTGAGAGCTTGATGTTATCCTTAATAAGCATGAAATAAATGAATGAATGTGTCTTTCAGATGTTTGGGATGGGCTTGCAGATGAAGAATCCCAAAATCCCAGTATTACACATCTCCAATGATAAACTCTCAAAAAACAGTAAGAGTGAAACCAACATAGAATGAGTGCTATACTGGGACATTTGAGAGGTATTTCCAGGAAGAATCATGTCTTTCTATAGATTGTTGGCACAGTATAGAAAGCCATAGAATAGTGAAGCTTGAGAATTGGAAAGGACTTTGAAAATAGGACCAATATAATTTCCCAATATTACACAGTGGTGTATTTCTCAATACTACACATATAGTATACACAAGACAAGATAAATCTATGTTTCTAGATTTCTAATTTAAAAGAATTAGTGAAACCACTTGATATTCAAAAGCTGTGAATTTACTGAAGAGATAAACTCAGCCTGAAACATTCATAGTTGAGTGGATGATACACATCAGTTTAAACATGTCTTCACAATCATTATTATTATGGAATTATAGCAGGAAAGGCAAAATGAACTTCTGCTGCACTAATTATTTTAGAAATTAGTTTAAAGCATTAGAATGATGAGAGCTGTTGAACAATGCAAGAGCAGCACTGATTTTTTTATTTCTAGAGGTGCTGAAGTACAGTATTTGTCAGATTTCTTTACACTGACTTTACATTTCAGAAATTATGTTTTCCTTTATTTTTTCCTCTGTGAATACTCTCTATATGCAGCTCTCAACTGTATTGTTTTTCTAAATTTCTAGTCTTTTTATTAGTTTAACATAAGTAAAAGTCTTGAATTCCAACAATTTTTTTTTTTTTTTTTGCAATTCTTCTCTTTCTGGGTTTAATAGCATTTCATCAATTTGGGGGAAAGGTGAATAAAATATTGGAAAGTCATTCATGACATTTCTGAAGAAATGCTTGAGTGAATTTTATACCCACAACAAAACTAGCAACAATAAGTCAAAATTTATACTGGACTAAATGCTTTTAATTTCCTTGCAAATGTAATTAAGTGAATACACAGATGGCAGGTAAAACAGCACGTTATATAAAAGAAAGCACATGCATAATTGCTATACAGTAGTTTGAACAACAAAAGTAAGTTGTTTCACACATAAAATGATAGAATAAAAGATGTAGTTAGTTCTTTATGGAGTTTAGAAAGAGGGGATGTGATTGACATTTTAGTTTCAAATACACAAAGTTATCATAAGCAATAGTGAATTAATGGTGGAGAACACATCTAAACAGATGTTTATAATTGCAGAATGATGCAACCTGTCTCATTGAAGGTCTTTGGGAATAGCTGAAACATTCAGATAAACAATGTTTAGCTGATGGAAAGCTGGCCAACAAGCATTGCTAAACACCTAAAAGAAAAATACAGGTAAGCAAGCATTCCGGAAAGGCTGCCGTGTTCTCACAGGAGCAGCCATTAAAGCCAATAGTTAAAGCTACAGAACCATTTGGTATGTATTTTCTTACAGACACAGAAGGCCATATAACGTAATGAATAGTGCTTTATACGTTCCTAATAAATATATGAATTTTTCTACCATGTGCTTCAATTAATACTCATCTTGGATTATCACTAGAGATTTAAAATTTTACTAAAAATTTGATTATGTCTATACTATGAAAAACAGAAGAAAAAATTAGTGAGGAAATGAAAATGTATTTTAATTGCTGATTGCAGGCACAGATAAGGAAAGAAAAATTTAAAAAGTTAAAGATTTGTTTCTAAAATGAGACCTTTTCTCAATAACATTTTTAAAGGCTGAGAATGCACATCCTATTCTTGATGAACCAATAAATTTTTAATCATTTAAAAATATTTCCAGATTTCCAAAAATGTGTCTGAATTTGAATTATATTGAGGGAAGAAAGATTACCTTGACCAAGGAAAAAGTATAATGAATTTTTAGTTATTTTATACTTAATATTATTTGGTTCGTGCATCTAATTACTTGATGAATAAAATGCCAACTATTGAGAACAGACATTGAGTGAAATAGTCAAATATTTCTACTTAAATAATTATGGCTGCATGATTAAATGATTTTAAATCTAAATCTAGAACTTCCTGATACATATCTATATATATATCTAAAAAATGTATTCACAATATATAAAAGAGGTTTTCATCCTCTAGAATCAGAATAGAGAATGAAAATCATGTCTTATCAATTTAGTTCAGTTCAGTTCAGTTGCTCAGTTGTCTCCGACTCTTTGTGGCCCCATGAATAGCAGGACGCCAGGCCTCCCTGTCCATCTGCCGGAGTTTACTTAAACTCATGTCCACTGAGTCGGTGATGCCATCCAACCGTCTCATACTCTGTCATCCCCTTCTCCTCCTGACCTCAATCTTTCCCAGCATCAGGATCTTTTCAAATGAGTCAGCTCTTCGCATCAGGTGGCCAAAGTATTGGAGTTTCAGCTTAAACATCAGTCCTTCCAATGAACACCCAGGACTGATCTCCTTTAGGATGGACTGGTTGGATCTTCTTGCAGTTCACGGGACTCTCAAGAGTCTTCTCCAACACCACAGTTCAAAAGCATCAATTCTTTGGTGCTCAGCTTTCTATAATTTATAGTCTAACTTTCACATCCATACATGACTACTGGAAAACCATAGCCTTGACTAGATGGACCTTTGTTGGCAAAGTAACATCTCTGCTTTATAATATGCTATCTAGGTTGGTAATAACTTTCATTCCAAGGAGTAAGCATCTTTTAAGTTCATGGCTACAATCACCATCTGCAGTGATTTTGGAGCAGAAAAAAAAAAATTATTCAGCTACTGTTTCTCCATCTATTTGCCATGAAGTGATGGGACAGGATGCCATGATCTTAGTTTTCTGAATGTTGAGCTTTAATACAGCTTTTTCACTCTCCTCTTTCACTTTCATCAAGAGGCTCTTTAGTTCCTCTTCACTTTCTGCCATGAGGTGTGGTGTCATCTGCATATCTGAGGTTATTGATATTTCTCCCTGCAATCTTGATTCCAGCCTGTGCTTTCTCCAGCCCAGCGATTACTCATGATGTACTCTGCATAGAAGTTAAACCAGCAGGGTGACAATATTCAGCCTTAACGTACTCCTTTTCCTGTTTGGAACCAGTCTGTTGTTCCATGTCCAGTTCTAACTGTTGCTTCCTGACCTGCATACAGGTTACTCAAGAGGCAGGTTAGGTGGTCTTATATTCCCATCTCTTTCAGAATTTTCCACAGTTTATTGTGATCCACACAGTCAAAAGCTTTGGCATAGTCAATAAAGCAGAAATAGATGTTTTTCTGGAACTCTCTTGTTTTGCCATGATCCAGGGAATCTTGGCAATTTGATCTCTGGTTTTTCTGCCTTTTCTAAAACCAGCTTGAACATCTGGAAGTTCACAGTTCATGTATTGCTGAAGCCTGGCTTGGAGAATTTTGAGCATTGCTTTACTAGTGTGTGATATGAGTGCTGGTTTTAGATTCATGAGGTCGCAAAGAGTCAGACATGACTGAGCAACTGAACTGAACTGAGATGAGTGCAGTTGTGTGGTAGTTTGAGCACTCCTTGGCATTTGAGCATTTGGCATTTGAGCATTCTTTGGCTATGCTTTGCTGGAACAGCCTTGAAGAGATACCCCATATCCAACCTAAGAGAAACCCAGGTAAGACTGTAGGTGCTGAGAGAGGGCATCAGAGGGCAGACAGACTGAAACCACAATCACAGAAAACTAGCCAATCTGATAACATGGACTACAGCCTTGTCTATCTCAATGAGACTAAGCCATGCCATGTGAGGCCACCCAGGACAGACGGGTCATAGTGGAGAGGTCTGACAGAATGTGGTCCACTGGAGAAGGGAATGGCAAACCATGTAGTATTCTTGCCTTGAGAACCCCATGAACAGTATGAAAAGTGTTTTATTAGGAAAACCCAAATGAGGAAAAATATGGAGAGGTCTGGAGAAGTCATGGAGGGCAAATCTGATCCTGAGCGATAGAGAGAGGGGAAGAAAGTCATCAGTGTCAACCAATGCCCAATGTCCACCTCAGAAGCATCTTGTCTCTCCCAGGAACAAGGTGCTGTGCTCAGTATTTGACTGGGAGCCATCCATAAGAAGTTGACTTCAACACAAAGGGTACTGGGTTCAAAATGGAAGCACTGGGACCCCTGCCCAGTTACATTCATGATGAGAAGTTCTCATGATCAACACAGATTGTGAGATGAGTGATTTGTTTTTAATTAGGCTTATAAAGTGTGTTAAAATATTCATCTAAAAATGTCAGTATATTAGTTGTCACCATTCGCTAGGCAAGATTTTGAAGAGTGAACAGAGTTTGAATCCTAAATGCCACATAAATTGCATATATAAGCAAGATAACTAATGCCTCTGAGTCATATTTTCTTAACTGTAACATCATAAGTATCCAAATCTCATATTTGTCATAAGGAATAAATATAATAATGCATGTAAATAGTCTAAAACTAATGTTGAGCACCTACAGAAAGTAACAGTGGTAATACACTTATGATTTTAAATCTAAAAAAAAGTATATTCTCAAAATTTTGAAAGATTATTCTCTTCTCAAAAAAGGACATATATTTAACTTTAGATAATCAAGGTTAGCTCATTTCTAGTAAAAGAGGTATTAATGAAATATTATGTCTGTTCTCTCTCTGTCACTAAGGTATGCCTAATGATTTGTAAAAGTAATTTAAAAGGCAAGCAGTTATAGTGTCACTTGTCACAGAAGTTCATTTTGTCTGCATAACTCATGAAAGTCAGTATGGTTTCTCTATGGAATTGTTCCACATGCGATATGAAAGCATTTTCATATTGTCAACAAAATAACCATTGCATGAGAAGTTATTACTTAGCACACCTATCCATTAACTAACATGTACACCTACAAACCATTAGGAAATAAAGGAAATGTAACAAAGTCACACTGAATTGATTTTTAATCTGGTTAGATTCTTAGGTTATTATTCTTTACAATTACAGTTACTAAGTTGCACATTCCAATAATTTTTCACTGGTATACAGAAAGCATGCCATGAATAAAAATACTGACTATATGCTTCTAGAGTGTGTGTGTGTATACAGACACTTCAAAAAGAATACAGTTCCTCAGTTTTCCTTTGGGGATTACAAAATAATTTTAAATACTGAAAACAAAGTAATGACAAAAAATATCTATTAATTGAATGTGGTCTGAAAAGCTTCTTTTAATACTCCACTTGAGTGAAATATAATCAAACTGTACATCCAGAATCAAAATCTTGATTATTTTATGTTTAAAATAAAACCCAGGAGGGAACTAAGATGGCGGAGGAATAGGACGGAGAGTCCACACTCTCCCCAACAAATACACCAAAGGAACATTTAAATACCGAACAAACTCCATAAAACAACATCTGAATGCTGGCAGAGGTCTCCAGGCATCTGGAAAGACAGCCCATTGCCGCCGAAAGAAGGTAGGACCAAAGGAAAAAAAAAAGTAAAAAGAGGCAAAGAGGCAGGGACTGAGATTCATCTCGGAAGGGGAGCCTCGAAAGAGATAAAGGTTTTTAAACGTCAGGAAACATTCTCACTGGCGGATCTGAGAGATCTGAGGCGAATCTCAGAGAGCATAAAAGTCGGGACTAGAAGAGGATAAATAGTTAAGCCCCTTAGAGAACGTCTCTAACCGCAAACTTCAGCGGAGCTGCTGCTGGGCGCCCCATCCCCCACGAGCCAGAGGACTGCTCAGGGAGGGGCGGGCCGAGCCTTAGGGGGAGGACTGAGATTGAACGCCTGGGGCAGACTGAGGGTCCTAACCGAGGGTGCTAACCGGAGATAGACCGCTGGGTAGCCTTCCCGAGGAAGACCCCCGCCAGGCTCGTGAACAGAACAAAGGGGAGCGGGGACTCGGACTGCGGCGCGAGACAGCCGGGTGGAACCGGGAGGCTGCGGGCTACGGACCGGCCCAGCCCCCGACGGAGAGCGCCCCGGCGAGGCTTCTGCCCCCAAACCGCAGGCAGAATTGGGTGCTAGCCAAGACCTCTGGGGACTATGGACAGTCACCACCAGAATTCGGCGCTTCTCATATCTGAGAAGACGCCCCCAGCTGCACACTCAAAAAACCGAGCAGCTGGGCCGGGGGAGGGGAGAAGCCGCAGCCCCAACTGCGTCACCAGAGTGCGCCGCCAGAGTCTGCTGCTGCACATCTGAGAAGACACACCCAGCTGCAAGCAGAAAGAGCCGAGCGGCTGGGCCTGGGGAGAGGAGAAGCCACAGCCTCCAATTGCGTCATCAGAGTGCGCCGCCAGCAGAGAGCCTGAGCAGAGGGGGCGGGAAAAGCGCAGGCACCGAGAGCGGGGCAAACCCCAGAGCGCTGAATAGCACTGAAAGGGCCAGCAGAGGTGCCAAATCAAGCAGGACAGACCGCTTAAGATTCCAACCAGGAAACTCTGACAAAACACTCATCCAACCCCTCCCATAG
This sequence comes from Antilocapra americana, assembly GCA_007570785.1. Taxonomy (NCBI): domain Eukaryota; kingdom Metazoa; phylum Chordata; class Mammalia; order Artiodactyla; family Antilocapridae; genus Antilocapra; species Antilocapra americana. The sequence goes on along the minus strand of ML660213.1, from coordinate 229,997 downwards.
TGAGGAAACCCCACAATAAAGGGACAACACACCAAGATAAACAAGATGAAAAGGCAGAGAAATACCCAACAAGTAAAGGACCAGGATAAATATCCCCTAGACCAAACAAAAGACGAAGAGATAGCTTGCCTACCTGACAAAGAATTCCGAATAATGATAGTGAAAATGATCCAAAACCTGGAAAATAAGTTGGAGTTGCAACTCAATAACCTGCAGGCAAGGATTGAGAAGATGCAGGTAAGCTTTAACAAGGATTTAGAAGAAAAGAAAAAGAGTCAAAATGCAATAAATAATGCAATAAATAAGATCAAAAACACCCTGGAGGGAACCAACAGTAGAATAACAGAGGTAGAAGACAGGATAAGTGAGAGAGAAGACAGAATGGCAGAAATAAATGAAACAGAAAGGAATAATGAAAAAAGAATTAAAAGAAATGAGGACAATCTCAGAGACCTCTGGGACAGTATTAAATGCACCAATATTCGAATCATAGGAATCCCAGAAGAAGACAAAAAGAAAGACCATCAAAAAATTCTTGAAGAAATCATTGTTGAAAATTTCCCTATATTGGGAAAGCAAATAACATCTCAGGTCCAAGAAACATAGAGGGTCCCAAATAGAATCAACCCCAAGCGGAACACCCAAGACACATATTAATCAAATTAACAAATATCAAATACAAAGACCAAATATTAAAAGCAGC